>OX031009.1:76836900-76842955 GCA_943735925.1 Pollenia amentaria
ATATGTATATGTATATGTATATGTATATGTATATGTATATGTATATGTATATGTATATGTATATGTATATGTATATGTATATGTATATGTATATGTATATGTATATGTATATGTATATGTATATGTATATGTATATGTATATGTATATGTATATGTATATGTATATGTATATGTATATGTATATGTATATGTATATGTATATGTATATGTATATGTATATGTATATGTATATGTATATGTATATGTATATGTATATGTATATGTATATGTATATGTATATGTATATGTATATGTATATGTATATGTATATGTATATGTATATGTATATGTATATGTATATGTATATGTATATGTATATGTATATGTATATGTATATGTATATGTATATGTATATGTATATGTATATGTATATGTATATGTATATGTATATGTATATGTATATGTATATGTATATGTATATGTATATGTATATGTATATGTATATGTATATGTATATGTATATGTATATGTATATGTATATGTATATGTATATGTATATGTATATGTATATGTATATGTATATGTATATGTATATGTATATGTATATGTATATGTATATGTATATGTATATGTATATGTATATGTATATGTATATGTATATGTATATGTATATGTATATGTATATGTATATGTATATGTATATGTATATGTATATGTATATGTATATGTATATGTATATGTATATGTATATGTATATGTATATGTATATGTATATGTATATGTATATGTATATGTATATGTATATGTATATGTATATGTATATGTATATGTATATGTATATGTATATGTATATGTATATGTATATGTATATGTATATGTATATGTATATGTATATGTATATGTATATGTATATGTATATGTATATGTATATGTATATGTATATGTATATGTATATGTATATGTATATGTATATGTATATGTATATGTATATGTATATGTATATGTATATGTATATGTATATGTATATGTATATGTATATGTATATGTATATGTATATGTATATGTATATGTATATGTATATGTATATGTATATGTATATGTATATGTATATGTATATGTATATGTATATGTATATGTATATGTATATGTATATGTATATGTATATGTATATGTATATGTATATGTATATGTATATGTATATGTATATGTATATGTATATGTATATGTATATGTATATGTATATGTATATGTATATATATGTATATGTATATGTATATGTATATGTATATGTATATGTATATGTATATGTATATGTATATGTATATGTATATGTATATGTATATGTATATGTATATGTATATGTATATGTATATGTATATGTATATGTATATGTATATGTATATGTATATGTATATGTATATGTATATGTATATGTATATGTATATGTATATGTATATGTATATGTATATGTATATGTATATGTATATGTATATGTATATGTATATGTATATGTATATGTATATGTATATGTATATGTATATGTATATGTATATGTATATGTATATGTATATGTATATGTATATGTATATGTATATGTATATGTATATGTATATGTATATGTATATGTATATGTATATGTATATGTATATGTATATGTATATGTATATGTATATGTATATGTATATGTATATGTATATGTATATGTATATGTATATGTATATGTATATGTATATGTATATGTATATGTATATGTATATGTATATGTATATGTATATGTATATGTATATGTATATGTATATGTATATGTATATGTATATGTATATGTATATGTATATGTATATGTATATGTATATGTATATGTATATGTATATGTATATGTATATGTATATGTATATGTATATGTATATGTATATGTATATGTATATGTATATGTATATGTATATGTATATGTATATGTATATGTATATGTATATGTATATGTATATGTATATGTATATGTATATGTATATGTATATGTATATGTATATGTATATGTATATGTATATGTATATGTATATGTATATGTATATGTATATGTATATGTATATGTATATGTATATGTATATGTATATGTATATGTATATGTATATGTATATGTATATGTATATGTATATGTATATGTATATGTATATGTATATGTATATGTATATGTATATGTATATGTATATGTATATGTATATGTATATGTATATGTATATGTATATGTATATGTATATGTATATGTATATGTATATGTATATGTATATGTATATGTATATGTATATGTATATGTATATGTATATGTATATGTATATGTATATGTATATGTATATGTATATGTATATGTATATGTATATGTATATGTATATGTATATGTATATGTATATGTATATGTATATGTATATGTATATGTATATGTATATGTATATGTATATGTATATGTATATGTATATGTATATGTATATGTATATGTATATGTATATGTATATGTATATGTATATGTATATGTATATGTATATGTATATGTATATGTATATGTATATGTATATGTATATGTATATGTATATGTATATGTATATGTATATGTATATGTATATGTATATGTATATGTATATGTATATGTATATGTATATGTATATGTATATGTATATGTATATGTATATGTATATGTATATGTATATGTATATGTATATGTATATGTATATGTATATGTATATGTATATGTATATGTATATGTATATGTATATGTATATGTATATGTATATGTATATGTATATGTATATGTATATGTATATGTATATGTATATGTATATGTATATGTATATGTATATGTATATGTATATGTATATGTATATGTATATGTATATGTATATGTATATGTATATGTATATGTATATGTATATGTATATGTATATGTATATGTATATGTATATGTATATGTATATGTATATGTATATGTATATGTATATGTATATGTATATGTATATGTATATGTATATGTATATGTATATGTATATGTATATGTATATGTATATGTATATGTATATGTATATGTATATGTATATGTATATGTATATGTATATGTATATGTATATGTATATGTATATGTATATGTATATGTATATGTATATGTATATGTATATGTATATGTATATGTATATGTATATGTATATGTATATGTATATGTATATGTATATGTATATGTATATGTATATGTATATGTATATGTATATGTATATGTATATGTATATGTATATGTATATGTATATGTATATGTATATGTATATGTATATGTATATGTATATGTATATGTATATGTATATGTATATGTATATGTATATGTATATGTATATGTATATGTATATGTATATGTATATGTATATGTATATGTATATGTATATGTATATGTATATGTATATGTATATGTATATGTATATGTATATGTATATGTATATGTATATGTATATGTATATGTATATGTATATGTATATGTATATGTATATGTATATGTATATGTATATGTATATGTATATGTATATGTATATGTATATGTATATGTATATGTATATGTATATGTATATGTATATGTATATGTATATGTATATGTATATGTATATGTATATGTATATGTATATGTATATGTATATGTATATGTATATGTATATGTATATGTATATGTATATGTATATGTATATGTATATGTATATGTATATGTATATGTATATGTATATGTATATGTATATGTATATGTATATGTATATGTATATGTATATGTATATGTATATGTATATGTATATGTATATGTATATGTATATGTAATGTATATGTATATGTATATGTATATGTATATGTATATGTATATGTATATGTATATGTATATGTATATGTATATGTATATGTATATGTATATGTATATGTATATGTATATGTATATGTATATGTATATGTATATGTATATGTATATGTATATGTATATGTATATGTATATGTATATGTATATGTATATGTATATGTATATGTATATGTATATGTATATGTATATGTATATGTATATGTATATGTATATGTATATGTATATGTATATGTATATGTATATGTATATGTATATGTATATGTATATGTATATGTATATGTATATGTATATGTATATGTATATGTATATGTATATGTATATGTATATGTATATGTATATGTATATGTATATGTATATGTATATGTATATGTATATGTATATGTATATGTATATGTATATGTATATGTATATGTATATGTATATGTATATGTATATGTATATGTATATGTATATGTATATGTATATGTATATGTATATGTATATGTATATGTATATGTATATGTATATGTATATGTATATGTATATGTATATGTATATGTATATGTATATGTATATGTATATGTATATGTATATGTATATGTATATGTATATGTATATGTATATGTATATGTATATGTATATGTATATGTATATGTATATGTATATGTATATGTATATGTATATGTATATGTATATGTATATGTATATGTATATGTATATGTATATGTATATGTATATGTATATGTATATGTATATGTATATGTATATGTATATGTATATGTATATGTATATGTATATGTATATGTATATGTATATGTATATGTATATGTATATGTATATGTATATGTATATGTATATGTATATGTATATGTATATGTATATGTATATGTATATGTATATGTATATGTATATGTATATGTATATGTATATGTATATGTATATGTATATGTATATGTATATGTATATGTATATGTATATGTATATGTATATGTATATGTATATGTATATGTATATGTATATGTATATGTATATGTATATGTATATGTATATGTATATGTATATGTATATGTATATGTATATGTATATGTATATGTATATGTATATGTATATGTATATGTATATGTATATGTATATGTATATGTATATGTATATGTATATGTATATGTATATGTATATGTATATGTATATGTATATGTATATGTATATGTATATGTATATGTATATGTATATGTATATGTATATGTATATGTATATGTATATGTATATGTATATGTATATGTATATGTATATGTATATGTATATGTATATGTATATGTATATGTATATGTATATGTATATGTATATGTATATGTATATGTATATGTATATGTATATGTATATGTATATGTATATGTATATGTATATGTATATGTATATGTATATGTATATGTATATGTATATGTATATGTATATGTATATGTATATGTATATGTATATGTATATGTATATGTATATGTATATGTATATGTATATGTATATGTATATGTATATGTATATGTATATGTATATGTATATGTATATGTATATGTATATGTATATGTATATGTATATGTATATGTATATGTATATGTATATGTATATGTATATGTATATGTATATGTATATGTATATGTATATGTATATGTATATGTATATGTATATGTATATGTATATGTATATGTATATGTATATGTATATGTATATGTATATGTATATGTATATGTATATGTATATGTATATGTATATGTATATGTATATGTATATGTATATGTATATGTATATGTATATGTATATGTATATGTATATGTATATGTATATGTATATGTATATGTATATGTATATGTATATGTATATGTATATGTATATGTATATGTATATGTATATGTATATGTATATGTATATGTATATGTATATGTATATGTATATGTATATGTATATGTATATGTATATGTATATGTATATGTATATGTATATGTATATGTATATGTATATGTATATGTATATGTATATGTATATGTATATGTATATGTATATGTATATGTATATGTATATGTATATGTATATGTATATGTATATGTATATGTATATGTATATGTATATGTATATGTATATGTATATGTATATGTATATGTATATGTATATGTATATGTATATGTATATGTATATGTATATGTATATGTATATGTATATGTATATGTATATGTATAT
>OX031009.1:76843155-77055655 GCA_943735925.1 Pollenia amentaria
GGGGCCTATGGTAAATTATAGACCGATCTTCACGAAATTTAACAGTATGATTTCTAGTCGTATAGAGCGAATTCGTGCAAAATTTTATGTCATTCCGTGCATTATTCCGCCATTTATGTTAGTTTTTGTATCAAAATGATCAATTTTTTTTGGGTAGTGGTTCCACATTTTGCTTCATAGCTATGATCCTACTAAACCGATGTGGCTGGATTTCAATTCAACAGACGGACAGACAGACGGACATGGCTAAATCGACTTAGAATTACTCAAGGACCCAGAATATATATACTTTATGGGGTCTTAGATGTATAATAAAAAAGTTTCACACGGAATGACAAACTTAGTATACTCTCATTCACCACAGTGGTGGTGGAGGGTATAAAAAGAAAATTTGGAAAAAATGAGTTTTGTAAATTATACTGTAAATTAATTCTCTGTTTATAACAATCTAGTTTTTTGCATATAAAATAAAAAGAAGAAAAAAAGATCGCCAAATGTTACTTTGAAACAAACGAAAAAACCAATTAAATATACCAAATTAAAACAAAAACTAAAGAAAAGAACAAGTGTAAAAACCGAAAGTAAGAAAAAATCTATCCTCATTAAACGATCTAGACAGAGATTCAGTCAAAACTAAATAACAGGAATAATCAACTAACAAACGAAAAAAAAATATAAATAACAAAAGAAAAAATGGAAAAGAAAAGCTTAAGTTAGGGGCACCAAAACATTAAAATTAGTAGCTATCAGTCCGCTTAGATTCATACACAATTGGTGAAAAACTCATTAAATAAGAGAAAACAAATCAATGCTGCCGTAGCTGCAACCACAACAATAACATCATAACTACATCAGACTGACGAAGAGGCTTCTATCATCTTCAAACGTCGTCGAAGCGTCAACTTTAGATAATTTGTTTACTTCTCAAATAAAAAAAGTACCAGAAAACAAAAAAGAGTTACCGACTTCATCACCTAGTTTTAGTTTTGGGAAAATAACTTACAATTATTTATATTAGCAAAATTAATGCTCTATAATTAACAAAATTCCTTTTTTTAATGTGCGTTTCAAAAAATGAATGATAATAATACATTTAACAGTTAAAACTTTAATTACAATTCGACAATAATCCAGTAAATTTGCATTACATTGTTAACAGGGTAACATTGTTTATCATATTGACATTAAGAGCGGGTTTTTAACATCGAGTTTAATCTTACACAGTGTCTCCACCTGATATAAGATATAAGATTTTTATATTAGCAAACGTCAAATTCAATCGCAGAGAGTATTATCTTACGTGTGGACTCTCAAATAGTGTTAGTATTAATATTATAATAAATGTTATAAGACAGTTGTTATGAGAAATCTTATAACAACTATCTTATAAGATGAGCTGTCAAAAATACACATACATACATACACATAAATTTATAATAAGACGCTATCATTAAAATGTTTAATTTTTTAAGTGAAAATAGTTGAATTCTTGTGAAAAGTGCTTAAAAAATAATATTAAAACTAAAAACAGAGAAAAAACTAAAAAAAGAATCAAAAACGACACAAGTTTACTGTACGAAAATCAGTAAATTATGAAATCTTAAGATTAAGATTAAGATTAACATGAAGAAATGTGCTCTCTCATTCTGCCGACGTTCTCTCACATAATTTATCAGATATTATCTCAGGTGGAGACCCTGTGTTAGCAGCAAACTACCCTACAAGAAATGCATAACCAAAACTAAAAAAAAAAACAATTTACTAACACACTTGCAACAATTTTACATTAGTTGCTCCACTCTAACACATATGTTAGAGTGGAACAAATAACACAACCCAAATAATGCCAATTTTTTAATATCGCAAAATCGTTTTGCAATTCTGGAGGATGAATCTTCTGAAACACCCAACGTCATAAAATCGTCGAAGCCACCCCCTATATATCTTAGAGAGCAAAACTCAAGTGAGCTAATAAAAAGTTTAATATCGGTGATAGGTGAAAATTCGTTTTACGTAGCTGCAATCAAGCGTGGTAATATTAACGAAACAAAAATACAGATTAATAATGAGAATGATTTTCGTAAATTAATTAATAAGTTTGAAGCACTTAAAAAAAGCTTCTATACTTACCAGCTGAAAAGCAGCAAAGGTCTGCAGGTTGTGATAAAGGGCATTGACTCATGCGTGGACCCTCGAGGTAGAGCTTGTGGAGGTTCTGCCATTTTGATAAAAAACCGAGTAAAACACTACTTAATGTGCGATCATCGTGAAGATTATCTCCACGCAACGAGCATTTGCGTTGAGGAATTAAATCGAAACCTAGTTATTTCATCAATATATTCACCACCTAGATTTTCAATATCAGAAAGCCAATATAATAAATACTTCAAAGCATTAGGACCCTGCTTCCTGGCTGCTGGCGATTATAACGCTAAACATACTTTCTGGGGGTCTCGACTTATTACGCCTAAGGGTCGTGTTTTGTTTAACACAATTCGTAAAATGGATCTAAATGTGGTCGCGAGCGGTGAACCAACATATTGGCCTACTGTTCAGCAAAAAGTTCCAGATGTCATAGATTTTGGAGTGGTTAAAAACATCCCCGCAGAAACGATTTATGTTGAGGCTTCCTTAGAATTATCTTCCGACCACACACCTACAATTGTTACTATAATGATTCCAAATAGAATCGTATCGCCGTCTGGGTACTTATCCAAATCACCCTCACAAATAAATTGGTTAAAATATAAAAAATATCTTAGTGCCCATTGCACAGAAAATATTCCGCTTAGCACACCGGAGAGCGTGGATCTCGCTATTGTTAATTTTGACAGTTATCTCAAACTAGCTGTTCAACATTCCAGCACAACCCTCAAAAAAACCAAAAACATTATCATATATTCTGTAGATGTCGAGCGTCTATTGACTGAAAAAAGGAGAGTTCGAAGAGAGTGGCAATTGCACAGATCCCCCCAACTTAAGACTTTATTAAAAGAGTGCACAAAAAGGCTAAGAAAGTTACTGCAGTCCCAAAAAACTGCATCCTTTGAAAAATATCTTAAGGAACTTGATGCAACTCCACAATCAGACTACTCATTATGGCGTGCAGCTAGAAATCTTAAAAGACCAGTTATCACTAAACCACCATTAAGAAACTTAAACGGAAGTTGGGCAAGAAATGATATAGAAAAAGGAAATCTTTTTGTTAATCATTTGAAAACCGTATTTACCGCTCACACATCTCTCGATATGGCGGTCGAGTTACCACCTGTTGCTGTTAGAGCAGCTGTTCCACTAAGATTTGAGATAAGAGAAATCGAAAAGGCTATTCATGATTTAAACCCGAAGAAAGCCCCTGGTTTTGATAAGATCAGTAACAAAATGCTTTTGGAGCTACCCAGCATAGCAAAGAAAATTATTCTCTTTATTTTTAATGCTATTTTGCGCCTTGAATACTACCCTCAGGAATGGAAAGTATCATTAGTTACCATGATACCTAAATCAGGAAAGGATCCTACAAAAGTTGAGTCATATAGACCTATAAGCTTATTGTCTAATATATCAAAGCTGTTTGAGAAGCTGTTAGTGTCAAAATTAACCCCAATTTTAAATGTAAATAGATGTATTCCAAACCATCAATTCGGCTTTAGAAGAGAACATAGCACAATTGAACAAACCCATCGTATAGTAAACGCCATAAGAAAAACCTTTGAAGAAAAAAATATTGTTCCGCCCTCTTCATCGATGTTTCTCAAGCTTTTGATAAAGTCTGGCATGAAGGCTTATTACATAAATTGAAGCTAAATTTACCAGTAAACACACACAAGCTGTTAGAAAGCTACTTAGTCGGTCGAAAGTTTATTATTAAAGAAGGTGCTTTTATAAGTTCTCCTCAGCCAATTGACGCTGGAGTCCCTCAGGGAAGCATCATGGGCCCACTGTTATACCTAATATATACCTCAGACATGCCAACAAACAACCACACCCTAACTTCAACATTTGCTGATGATACAGATTTTTTAAGCGTGCACGAAAACTGTCATGAAGCTTCTCGCTACTTGCAGGATCATATATTTGAACTGGAAAAGTGGTTAAAACAATGGAGGATAAAGGTTAATGAGCAAAAATGCGTACATATAACATTCACCTTGCGTCGGGAGTCATGTTCCCCTATTAAAATCAATAATCAATTAGTGCCCCAACAATCGCATGTAAAATATCTCGGAATTCATCTAGATCGGCGTTTAACATGGAAATGCCATATAGAAGCAAAACTAACACAAATGAAACTAAAAGCAATTCAACTTAATTGGCTTATTGGAAGAAACTCTGTTCTTTGTCTCGATTGTAAACTTCTACTTTACAACTCTATCTTAAAACCAATTTGGTGCTACGGTATTCAGTTATGGGGCACTGCCTTGGCTTCTAATATCGAAAAAATTCAAAGGCGACAAAATAAACTTCTTCGAATAATCACAGCCGCTCCCTGGTATGTTAAAAACACAAATATTCACAAGGATCTCAATGTGCCGTTAGTAAAAACTATTATTACGAACTATGCAGTAAAATATTTAAAAAGACTTGAGTCGCACCCAAATCCACTAGTTCGAAATATTTTAAATTACAGCGGCCACTCTAGATTAAGGAGAAGAGATACAGCAGGACTCATCAGACAAGAAGAGAGCTAAACATCTACATATGTGAACAGAAACCGTGAAGAGAAAAATTTTCGTCTAGCATTGGCAGGACAAAAATAAAGTATTAGTATAAGATTTGATTAATTATTGTTAGTTCATATTTAATATATGAAGATTCAATAAATAAATAATGAAAAAAAAAAAAAAAAAATTTTTTAATATAATATTTTCACACGCGTGGCCTGTCGATTCTTGTAAAAAAATTTAATTGTTTACATTTAAGTTCTGTGGTTTAAATTAAATATTACAAACGTTATTTGCCATGTTAAGTTAAAAAATTAATTTACTTATCTCCTTTGCAACTACGTTGCATATTAAAGTAAAGGAGGGCGTACTGATGGCGGCTCCAGAAAACGTGGTGGTAAATTTTCTGGAAATAACAGGTCATGAACGAAACAGTCGTCTTAAAAGAAGTGGTCTTCCAACAGGTAGCGGTCATTCGGATTTTTGCTTTGGCCGGGATACTCGTGATAATAAAGGAGCAAATTATACCAAATTTTTTAAGTCCTGATAACTTTTCAAGTATGTATGCATGTATGTATTCGGCTTTTTAGTCACAAGTTTTTAACAAAATAATATTTCTTTATATGATCTACGAGAAATTAATTGGTAATGAGTACGTTTACCTCCATTACAAAAGAACTTTTATAAATAAGATCCCAAAACGAAATCCAGACCCATGTGAGAAAGGAACGTTATAGAGCAACCAAGGAAATGACGTTACGTGGACCCACACCCACACCTATTATATACTTTAATAAAACCTGCTTGATTATATTTTTTTAATAAAAACTATTTTAAAACTAAAATAAAACAAAAACATTATTGTATAAAGGTCAGTACTAACCAATTTTTACGCTATGAATAACTAGTTAGTGTTAACCGCTATTTACGTTATTACTAACTAGTTAGTGTTAACCATTATTTACGCGATTACTAACTAATATAAAGCATAGTAGTAAGCAGTACAGATATATGTTCCGTAGTCGAGTGGAATTAATTAGTTAGAAAGAGAGGCAAAATCACATGTACACAAGAGTTTCGGTTAGTTTTTTTCATTTTACTCTTAATAAACTAATAGAAACTTTATCCAATATAGTGGTCAAAACTACCGGTCATTTTACTAGTAAAATGACTGGTAGTCTTCTTGCAGGGTATAATTAATTAATCTGAGAATAAATTTTAGTCCCCTTTTAGACAGGCAAAGCTTTCTTTGACAAAGTCTGTTGAATTCTCTTTTAAACTTTGTTTGGTGCTCAGACACACAAAGTTTAATTTGACAAATTTTTGTTTTCTCTTGTTTGAATATAATATATAAACAGCGTTGCGAGAATCATGATTTTATCATATTTTGTATTATTTTTTAAACAAACATATGATTAAAGATTTTTTCTCAAATGATGATTTTTTATTTTTAGAAATTCTGATTTTTACTTTAATTTTGCTTATACAAAATTCGCGATTATTTAAAAAGTCACTTTTTAAAACAATGAAGTTTTGCATCAGCTTGATGCGCATTGGTGCTGCACACTTTTGTACCCAGTATCTAGAATACACAAAATTGCATCATTATTTCTGGACATAAAAAATATTAAAAAAGGCATATTATAACCTATATCCAATGTGCGAAAGAATTCCTTCTTTCGAAAAACTACATTTAAAACAAATACAAATTCTAAAAAGTTTGTTTTTGTTTTAAATGTATTTGTACGAAGTAAATAATTATTTCGCACATCGGAAATAGACAGTTAGAATATTGATAAAAAAAAATATTTGTGAAAAGAAAAAATGTATTTTTATAAAGTTTCATATACTGACGAATTAGGTTTTTATGTATTTCAATTTAAATAATAAGAAGTATGTTTTTATAAAAAATTAATAATTCTTACTATTTTGCCCTTGTTTTATAAAATTTAAATTAAGAATAAAAATTTAAGATTTTCCTCTTCAAAACATGATTTCTTTCGCCATATGACAATTTTCATTCCAAAGATTCTGGTAACGCTGTATATAAATATAAAGTTGCAGCCAACTTCAGGTATAATCTACGAACGAATTTGTGAGTACAGCAAAGCATGATGAAATAAACAGGTGGCATTACTACGCCAGATGACGATTTTTTGCTTTTGTATTGTTTGTCTAGTCTTATGTCAAAGTTTTGTTTATGTTTACAAAAAGTCCACGTTTTGTGCTGTGATTATTGTATTGTATTTAAGTATTTGATTATTTAAAATAAAATTAAATAAGATAGTAACCATAGTGAAATAAAAATTGTCTAAAAATTAATTTATTTCATTGCGTTCGGCGGCAAAATTTGATTTTAGCTTAATATAATTTTTGACGTATACGGAGACATATTTTTCATTTTTGTTGGAATGTTGTATTTGTTGCCGTAGCGCTGCCACCTACTTATTCCACCATGCAGCAAAGTATGTACTCCCCCGCTATGCTCTTTTCCCTTCTCTTCTATAAACTCAAGACTTTGCAAAGTAAGCTTTGCTTGTCTGAAAGGGGTCTAATTGAGGACTAATTGGGTTTGCCGTTTTTAAGTTGTAGCTTAAACCTCGCAGCACTGCCATACTGAATAACAAAAAATGGTAACAAGATATTTTAAAATGGCAACTTTTATCAATTGCACTTTGCATTTAATACAGAAGAAGAAATTCCACCCTTCTTAATTCTTATAAAAAGAAACGTACTTCTTATATTTGTTTTATTTTGGTTTTCATATGTTTCGAAATCACAAAAGCCTTCGTTTATGTATATGTATTCTTTCTTTGTATTTTAACAGCTGTTTTTGTTATACATGTATATGTGTTGACATTTGTTGATTAAGTTTAAACCACCAACATTGGCTGCTTAAACTGCCAATTTTCCACTCGCATGCAATTTTTGTTGCTACTGGAGCTGCCATTGCGAAAAATGTGGGTGTATTAGTAAAAATTGTGATTGTGTTGAGTTTTTCGAACTGGCAGTGGCATGTGTAAATTCTAGGTAAACCATGAAATCGTTTTGCCAATTGAAACTAAAAGATGAACAGAGATAAATAAAATGAATCTTGAAATTAAAATTGAATAAGTAAAATGAATTTGTAATTTTTTTATTATATCAAAGGAGGAATGCTGGGTAGAAAATCCCGTGGTCGGGAACCACATTTTCTCTCTGCGCTAATGGGTCACCTTTTATACCCCCCCCCCCCCCCCCCTTTTGAATTTTTGTATAATTTTTATAAAAAATAAGTTTGACGGTTATTTTTTTCATGTTTATGTTTATTTTGAATTAAAATAAATCGTAAAAAAAATAATAATGAAAATGGAAGATTCTATTGAATTTTTATTAAATCATATCATATTTAATAACGATATGAAAATAAGGTATGTAATAATTTTTCAAACGCAAGGATTTTGTGCCATCCCCAAGCACAAATATGTCGGCGAAGAATGAGAAGAAACAGGGTACAGAAATATATTTTAATTCTTCTTGCGAAATCTTTTATTAGAAAATCCCCCAGACTTTGGAAATTGGTAATTTTGTATGTAAAAATTCAAAAACATTAAATAACTTTAAACGTATGTATGTGCTCAAAGGAAAGATCTTCACGGCTCTGGAAATATGATTGTCAAGTAAATGGGGATAAATTCTTTAAAAACAATTTTAGAATGGCTCGTGAAACATTTTCCAAACTTTGTGAAAATTTTAAAAATCTTAAAAAGGAAGACACAACGTTCAAAAAGGCTATAGGAAGGCTTTATAATTTGTTTTACAATTAAATCTTTGAGCAATTCTTAAAAATTTATATGTATGAATGTATTTATATATTAACACTTTTTATTTGTATATTTTCAATACAATATTACCACAATATTTTTTTCTTACATTACAAATGTCACTTTTCGTATTTTTCATTCACTATTAAGGGATAGCTCAGTGTTGCATTTGTAGTTATTGAATAAACGCAGTGTTGTACAGAACATTTTCGACATGATTTGGAGCAAAACACTGTATTTGAGATGTTTTTCTCACACAAAAAGTGACTGGAAGAGCACATGATTTGCTGCATGTTTTGCGGAAAACAAGTGTTTTCGAGCAAAACACCTATATGGAAACGCACTATAAATTAGAATTATTTTCAGTAGTATATTTTAATATTTGGGAATGCACAAAAGAATTTTAAAGATTTTTCAAAAAATTATATAAATTTATATTCTGATGGTGTCTAATAATTGTACATTTTTCTGTACATACAATATACTTCATTGCTATCCAAAGTATAGCTAAGGCAAAATGTAACAAGAAGATACAAGATAATAGACTGGTAGTGTATAAAGTCATTCCTAAAAATTTAAGGAATAGAACTATACGAGTATATTTAAAATATTAAAATTTTACTTTTTATAACTTGTAAGTATGTTAATTCCTTAATTTACTTAGATAAATATTTGGCAACATTTTTAATTTATAATAATAAAAAAAACCTTTGACTATCAGTCATATACATCTTCCTCGATGAAGAATGTTCGTTCCGAAATATGAATTTATTAATCTTCGTCATAGTATTACAATGGTTCACAAAATATTTCAAAACGACCAATTGAAAAATAAATACTAACAAATATAAATTTAAAATAAAACTTACAAACAAAAGAAAACATATATGTATATCCGTTTTTTTTATAAAATTTTAGTAAATATATATTTAAATTAACTAATATTTACAAAAAAAAAAAAAAAAAGCAATTCCAATTTCTCAAAAAAAAAACCCCTACATATCGCAAAACGTAAATTTCTATCGCCAAAGGAACTAAAAAATCACCGTGTTTGACGAGAAATCGCCACATTTGACAGCCCTAGCACTGACAGTTACAGCCAGCCCTCCGATGTCGATCGACAATTTAAGCGAGCGACAACAAGTCACTCATTATCGTTCTCTTAAGCGACCCACTAACGGTCGACAGGTTTTTTATGTCTTACGTAATTCATTTAGTTATTGTAAAATAAATGTTTTGAAACATCATCAATTTCATAAATAAAACGCTAGTTTGGAATTAAAAATCGACAAAACATATAAATTAAGCCAAAAAATAGAGCTTTGTCTACAACCAAATCAGAAGAGAAAAAAGGAGTAAACAAAACAAACAAAGCAGGAAACAAAGAATATAATTTTATAAAAAATATTTTAAAAAACGTATATAATATATAATAAGTGGTGGTGTTTTAAAAAAATATAATAATAAAATTTTTTGTTTTAAATATTTTAACAAAATGCCTATGTCGACAACTACAACACAAGTGACTAATTATGACATTTGTGGTCGCATAATATTTTTTAGTGGGCCGCAAATTTGTATGAAAGCTGTTACGTTATCGGTTGCTTGCATTGTCCATCGACTTGACATGCTGAAATTTGTTACTGGGCCGTAAATCAGCTGTTTGTCGTTGGAAATGCAAGCGAACGATAGCGGACGACATCGGGGGCTACGCTGTCAAAAAAGCGGAATTAATTTTTATGTTCCGTAGTCGAGTGGAATTAATTAGTTAGAAAGAGAGGCAAAATCACATGTACACAAGAGTTTCGGTTAGTTTTTTTCATTTTACTCTTAATAAACTAATAGAAACTTTATCCAATATAGTGGTCAAAACTACCGGTCATTTTACTAGTAAAATGACTGGTAGTCTTCTTGCAGGGTATAATTAATTAATCTGAGAATAAATTTTAGTCCCCTTTTAGACAGGCAAAGCTTTCTTTGACAAAGTCTGTTGAATTCTCTTTTAAACTTTGTTTGGTGCTCAGACACACAAAGTTTAATTTGACAAATTTTTGTTTTCTCTTGTTTGAATATAATATATAAACAGCGTTGCGAGAATCATGATTTTATCATATTTTGTATTATTTTTTAAACAAACATATGATTAAAGATTTTTTCTCAAATGATGATTTTTTATTTTTAGAAATTCTGATTTTTACTTTAATTTTGCTTATACAAAATTCGCGATTATTTAAAAAGTCACTTTTTAAAACAATGAAGTTTTGCATCAGCTTGATGCGCATTGGTGCTGCACACTTTTGTACCCAGTATCTAGAATACACAAAATTGCATCATTATTTCTGGACATAAAAAATATTAAAAAAGGCATATTATAACCTATATCCAATGTGCGAAAGAATTCCTTCTTTCGAAAAACTACATTTAAAACAAATACAAATTCTAAAAACTTTGTTTTTGTTTTAAATGTATTTGTACGAAGTAAATAATTATTTCGCACATCGGAAATAGACAGTTAGAATATTGATAAAAAAAAATATTTGTGAAAAGAAAAAATGTATTTTTATAAAGTTTCATATACTGACGAATTAGGTTTTTATGTATTTCAATTTAAATAATAAGAAGTATGTTTTTATAAAAAATTAATAATTCTTACTATTTTGCCCTTGTTTTAAAAAATTTAAATTAAGAAAAAAAATTTAAGATTTTCCTCTTCAAAACATGATTTCTTTCGCCATATGACAATTTTCATTCCAAAGATTCTGGTAACGCTGTATATAAATATAAAGTTGCAGCCAACTTCAGGTATAATCTACGAACGAATTTGTGAGTACAGCAAAGCATGATGAAATAAACAGGTGGCATTACTACGCCAGATGACGATTTTTTGCTTTTGTATTGTTTGTCTAGTCTTATGTCAAAGTTTTGTTTATATTTACAAAAAGTCTACGTTTTGTGCTGTGATTATTGTATTGTATTTAAGTATTTGATTATTTAAAATAAAATTAAATAAGATAGTAACCATAGTGAAATAAAAATTGTCTAAAAATTAATTTATTTCATTGCGTTCGGCGGCAAAATTTGATTTTAGCTTAATATAATTTTTGACGTATACGGAGACATATTTTTCATTTTTGTTGGAATGTTGTATTTGTTGCCGTAGCGCTGCCACCTACTTATTCCACCATGCAGCAAAGTATGTACTCCCCCGCTATGCTCTTTTCCCTTCTCTTCTATAAACTCAAGACTTTGCAAAGTAAGCTTTGCTTGTCTGAAAGGGGTCTAATTGAGGACTAATTGGGTTTGCCGTTTTTAAGTTGTAGCTTAAACCTCGCAGCACTGCCATACTGAATAACAAAAAATGGTAACAAGATATTTTAAAATGGCAACTTTTTATCAATTGCACTTTGCATTTAATACAGAAGAAGAAATTCCACCCTTCTTAATTCTTATAAAAAGAAACGTACTTCTTATATTTGTTTTATTTTGGTTTTCATATGTTTCGAAATCACAAAAGCCTTCGTTTATGTATATGTATTCTTTCTTTGTATTTTAACAGCTGTTTTTGTTATACATGTATATGTGTTGACATTTGTTGATTAAGTTTAAACCACCAACATTGGCTGCTTAAACTGCCAATTTTCCACTCGCATGCAATTTTTGTTGCTACTGGAGCTGCCATTGCGAAAAATGTGGGTGTATTAGTAAAAATTGTGATTGTGTTGAGTTTTTCGAACTGGCAGTGGCATGTGTAAATTCTAGGTAAACCATGAAATCGTTTTGCCAATTGAAACTAAAAGATGAACAGAGATAAATAAAATGAATCTTGAAATTAAAATTGAATAAGTAAAATGAATTTGTAATTTTTTTATTATATCAAAGGAGGAATGCTGGGTAGAAAATCCCGTGGTCGGGAACCACATTTTCTCTCTGAGCTAGTGGGTCACCTTTTATACCCCCCCCCCCCCCCCTTTTGAATTTTTGTATAATTTTTATAAAAAAATTATAAGTTTGACGGTTATTTTTTTCATGTTTATGTTTATTTTGAATTAAAATAAATCGTAAAAAAAATAATAATGAAAATGGAAGATTCTATTGAATTTTTATTAAATCATATCATATTTAATAACGATATGAAAATAAGGTATGTAATAATTTTTCAAACGCAAGGATTTTGTGCCATCCCCAAGCACAAATATGTCGGCGAAGAATGAGAAGAAACAGGGTACAGAAATATATTTTAATTCTTCTTGCGAAATCTTTTATTAGAAAATCCCCCAGACTTTGGAAATTGGTAATTTTGTATGTAAAAATTCAAAAACATTAAATAACTTTAAACGTATGTATGTGCTCAAAGGAAAGATCTTCACGGCTCTGGAAATATGATTGTCAAGTAAATGGGGATAAATTCTTTAAAAACAATTTTAGAATGGCTCGTGAAACATTTTCCAAACTTTGTGAAAATTTTAAAAATCTTAAAAAGGAAGACACAACGTTCAAAAATGCTATAGGAAGGCTTTATAATTTGTTTTACAATTAAATCTTTGAGCAATTCTTAAAAATTTATATGTATGAATGTATTTATATATTAACACTTTTTATTTGTATATTTTCAATACAATATTACCACAATATTTTTTTCTTACATTACAAATGTCACTTTTCGTATTTTTCATTCACTATTAAGGGATAGCTCAGTGTTGCATTTGTAGTTATTGAATAAACGCAGTGTTGTACAGAACATTTTCGACATGATTTGGAGCAAAACACTGTATTTGAGATGTTTTCCTCACACAAAAAGTGACTGGGAGAGCACATGATTTGCTGCATGTTTTGCGGAAAACAAGTGTTTTCGAGCAAAACACCTATATGGAAACGCACTATAAATTAGAATTATTTTCAGTAGTATATTTTAATATTTGGGAATGCACAAAAGAATTTTAAAGATTTTTCAAAAAATTATATAAATTTATATTCTGATGGTGTCTAATAATTGTACATTTTTCTGTACATACAATATACTTCATTGCTATCCAAAGTATAGCTAAGGCAAAATGTAACAAGAAGATACAAGATAATAGACTGGTAGTGTATAAAGTCATTCCTAAAAATTTAAGGAATAGAACTATACGAGTATATTTAAAATATTAAAATTTTACTTTTTATAACTTGTAAGTATGTTAATTCCTTAATTTACTTAGATAAATATTTGGCAACATTTTTAATTTATAATAATAAAAAAAACCTTTGACTATCAGTCATATACATCTTCCTCGATGAAGAATGTTCGTTCCGAAATATGAATTTATTAATCTTCGTCATACTATTACAATGGTTCACAAAATATTTCAAAACGACCAATTGAAAAATAAATACTAACAAATATAAATTTAAAATAAAACTTACAAACAAAAGAAAACATATATGTATATCCGTTTTTTTTATAAAATTTTAGTAAATATATATTTAAATTAACTAATATTTACAAAAAAAAAAAAAAAAAAAAAGCAATTCCAATTTCTCAAAAAAAAAAACCCCAACATATCGCAAAACGTAAATTTCTATCGCCAAAGGAACTAAAAAATCACCGTGTTTGACGAGAAATCGCCACATTTGACAGCCCTAGCACTGACAGTTACAGCCAGCCCTCCGATGTCGATCGACAATTTAAGCGAGCGACAACAAGTCACTCATTATCGTTCTCTTAAGCGACCCACTAACGGTCGACAGGTTTTTTATGTCTTACGTAATTCATTTATTTATTGTAAAATAAATGTTTTGAAACATTATCAATTTCATAAATAAAACGCTAGTTTGGAATTAAAAATCGACAAAACATATAAATTAAGCCAAAAAATAGAGCTTTGTCTACAACCAAATCAGAAGAGAAAAAAGGAGTAAACAAAACAAACAAAGCAGGAAACAAAGAATATAATTTTATAAAAAATATTTTAAAAAACGTATATAATATATAATAAGTGGTGGTGTTTTAAAAAAATATAATAATGAAATTTTTTGTTTTAAATATTTTAACAAAATGCCTATGTCGACAACTACAACACAAGTGACTAATTATGACATTTGTGGTCGCATAATATTTTTTAGTGGGCCGCAAATTTGTATGAAAGCTGTTACGTTATCGGTTGCTTGCATTGTCCATCGACTTGACATGCTGAAATTTGTTACTGGGCCGTAAATCAGCTGTTTGTCGTTGGAAATGCAAGCGAACGATAGCGGACGACATCGGGGGCTACGCTGTCAAAAAAGCGGAATTAATTTTTCCTTTTTGTTTTGTTTTTAACTGAAGCACAAATTTCTTTTCTTGTATTGGCCATATTCAAAAAAATTCAATATATAAACTTTTAACAAAATTAATTTTGTATGGAATCTGACATGTTTTACTCTTATCAAACAAATATTTTTTTATGAATAAAGTTTCTCATTATTTTTTTCCAATATGTAAAAGAATTATGTTTCTTTTCTTGTTTTCTTGATTTGTAATTATTATTAAACTATTCGTTGTATTACAATGAATTGTAAAAAATTTGTAGTGTTAATTTTTTTTTTATTTACAAAAGCCATTTTAAATTTAGTTATAGTTTTTCCCATTTAGTTACCTTTTTCAAAAATTTTGGGGGTAATAATTTTTTTGTTCCTGGCAGCTCCGATCGCCGTTGCCGTTTACATGAATTCGCCTTCATTTGTTCCTTGGTCAAAAAATAAAAAAGTATGGTAACTAGGGTTTTTTTGCTATTTTTCTGATGCGAGTGCCATATATGCGTCTCACTTTAGCATTTGTCTTCATTTAGAAAATCACGCCAACGTTTACACTGCTGCCAACATATAAAATACAAGTTTTGCTGAATTCTGCGAAGAGTTCAATGTGAAAATTCTTTTTCTCTTGTAGAAAATTGCCAAATAAAAATATAAATAATAATTATATCCATAATATAATAAATAAATACAGGTTTACAATTTGGGAAGATAGAAATAATTAAAAAAATTTGATGACGTACCTTTGCAAAGTGAATTGGTTTCTTGCAAAAGGTACCTTAGTTACAAAATAAAATAAAATTAACCAAGATATATTATGAAGAAAAAGTAAAGTGAGTTTATTACATTTTTAAATGTTTGGAACAATCCTTAAAGTTAACTAAGAGTATGTGATTTTAGTACTTCAAATGAAATTGATAAAACTTTGCAATAAACAATCAAAATCACAGAAGAGTGAATTAAAGTATTTGAGAAATTAAATTACATATTTTGCAAAAAAAAAAAAAAAAAAAAATGAGTGGTCGCGGAAGTCGTAAAAGAGGAAGGCCTCCAAAAACTCCAAATGATCGTGTTGGTTCAAAATTTAATTATCAGTTGATGAAAAAACCGAAATACTTGAGTAAGGCAAGCGACTCTCAACTAAGTACTCCTTCAGCCTCGCGTGCTTCTTCCCCACAGGAAAGTGATGAAAGCAGAAACAATAAAAAATCCCTATCTAAAAACCGTGGGCGAGGACGAAAATCTAATGTTAATTCTTACTCTAATCGAAAAAGTAAGTAAATCATTTATGTATTTTTTTTATTTATAAATATTTTATTTATAACGAATATTATCATCATAGATATAACTAAATAATTCCTAGTTATAAGGGTTTTCAATTAGATGAAAACGTACATACAGCAAATAAACAAATTCATTTGTCTTCAAAATGCTTAAAATACCTACATATTTTGTTTTTGAAATTCTTTTTGACAAAACGTAAATATTAGAATATCATAGGATATATGTTTTACGAATTTAGTAATTTTTAATACCTATTTAAAAGTGAATGGTAATTAGATTCAAAAATCTATGGAACAAATCTTGTTTACCGGCGCAGGTCTAAATAAAAAAACAAGTACTTAAGGTGATAGAAAATTGAAAAATATCTGATATTTTATTTTTATTACAATTTTGCACCATTATTTCAGTAATGTTCGTAATAACATAATCAATTATAGTTCTCGATACATTTGTTACACGAGTGTAGTCGTTTACCATTTGTTTAACACCATTATCGTTCAAAGTACTTTCGATTTTATTTCTATAAAAATTATTTGTTGACCAATCTATGTTAAAATCTCCGGTTATAATTATGTCATTAGTTTCTTCACACAAATCTTCTAAAGTCTCCTGAAACATTTCACAGAATTCCGCTTCAGAGCCACTGGGCGATCTGTAAACTGCTAGAATTATCAATTGTACATTTTTTCGCAATGCTGTACAGGCTATAATCCAATATTTAGATTGTGCTATTTTTTGAATTTTTTTGTGACTTTCCATTCTTTTTTATAGTATATGATTACGCCCCCTAGTTCTTGAAGAATTTGACAATAATACTAGTTGATTATAATCTTGTATATATATTTCATCTTCGACAATATCTTCTGTCATATGTGTTTCCGATAATATTAAAAAATCTGGCTTTTCCGTTGCTGCTATTATTTCTACTTGATTAAAGTTATTTGTAAGGCCTTGTACGTTTGTATATAATATATATATATTCTTTAATTGTTAAACGAATAAACCCATTTTTCTCTTTCTTATTTGAAGTTTATTTTGGTACACTGGGCATATTTTACTATAAGTCCCATGATTTTCATCTAATCCCATGTTTAATTTCTGATTCATCCTTATACAATTTATACATTTATTTACCGGTTCTTTATTACATTCTCTGGATTTGTGGTTTCCATGGCATTTAAAACACATTTCTTGATTTTTACATTCAATTGATAAATGATTGAATCCATTGCATTTAAAGCATCTCCTTACTTCAGTACCGTCAAAAACTCTACATCTTTCCCAACCTATATTTAGCTTTTGCGTGTTTATTACCTTTGTATATGTTTCACTATCCGTTTTTACTTTAACATTGTATATTGTTCTGTTGTTTCTTTTGTACTCGTATGCTTTTATTACTTTAATTTCACAATTATTAATAATTGGATTTTGTTTCCTAATTTTTTCAATGATTTCTTCTTCTGAATATTTAAACGAGATATCAGTAATGTCTATATAAAATTCTGTTGGGCTGGGCACCTTAATTTAATAATCCGCACTCAATTTATTTTGTATAGCCGTTTTTATTTTTTCCCTTTCTTCTTCGTTTTCGCTTTGAATTACTAAAGCTCCATTTCTTCTGTTTTCTACATTGGTTATGTTTAAATTGATAGGATTCACTTTTTTATTTAGTTCTTCCTTTGTTTTTTCAACATTTTGTTTTTTTTTTTTGTTTTATAATTAATGGCATTTGCCTTTTAGCATCTGGCATCATTGTTTTAGATTGCACTGCATCAGCATATGACATTTTATTTTGTTTTCTGTTAATTTCTGTTACAACCTTTTTTATATCTTTGCACATCTTTATATTATTTTCTTCAATTTTGTTGCACATCTCATTGTTTTTGTTTTAAAATTGGTTTACATTTTCACATAATTTTTTTATTTCTTGAGCATTTTTTTCGAATGATTTTTGGGCACTATCAATTTTTTTTAATCTTCCTTCATATCGTTTTTCTATAGCCTCTAGTAATTGCTTTATTTTATTTTCATTTTCTTTCAACGACATTTTGAATTCATGTTTATACTCTGTTAGGTTTTGTTTACTTTTATTTACATCATCTTGAATATTTCTAAGCACCAAATCCACATTTTGTATGTACTGCAGGCAGTCATCACATATAAAGCGCACATAATTGTTTGTTTCCAGAACCTTTGCTGAATATTGATCTATTCCGGCACATTTAGTTGTACAATGGTATTCTTTATTGCACACTCCCATACATGTTACACCTGTTTCCCCACGTATGGCAGTCCTGCAATTACTGCATTCAGGCATTGTGGTATTTTTTTTTTTTTTTTTGTTTCAAAGTTTATAAATAAAATAAAACTTTTCTCTTTGTAATTTTATATTTTAGACAATCTTCCTCTGTTAACAATGGTTTTATATAGTCCTATCTATTTTAAACCAAATAAAAACATTTAAAAATTTTATTTTTCTTTAATTAATTTTAAGCTTCACTTAAAAATCCGTGTTATTTGTTCAGTGTTGCCAACACATTTACATAGGGTGATAGAAAATTGAAAAATAAGAAGAAAAAATGAAATGGGAAAATTCTCGGAAACGCGTAGATTTCGAGTTATGGACCTCTGAAGTTTTCATATGAATTTGCGATTTCCTCTGGAATAAAAAAAAAAAACCAAAATTAAAATTTAAGGGGGCTGAGGCCCCTGGGACCCCATGGATCAAAAAAAGCGGCCAGCCCACTTAGTGGTATGTGTGGGTACTCAAATTAAAGGTAATTGTGTAAAAAATACGAAATTAATAAAATTTAGGTCGAGCGGGACTTCTGGGTCCCTCTGGGGGTAAACAAATTGCCCCTCCCACCCTTATAACTATGTGTGGGTACTCGAATGAAAGGTATTTTGCTTACGATTGTAAATATTTTGTTTTTATTTTGCTTTTTTAATGTTATACCTATGTGCTAAAATTTTTAAATGAGTTATTATATTTTAAGACCCTGGGTCAAATCACAAGATTGTTGTTGCTAACTAAAGCTTCTCTGTATAGCCGGCCTTCGACCATTCAGTGGGCGGGGCGATTTTTTGGACCCAGGCGTCCCCACGGGCCTTAGCACCCTTAAATATTAATTTTGATATTTTTTTTTTAATTCTGGATCGGGTGGCATATTTTTTATCGTACGCCCCGTAAAGTGCACTTCAGCCCTTATTTCTATCTACACTAAGGTTTCCGAGTTATGGACCTCTGAAGTTTTCATATGAATTTGCGATTTCCTCTGGAATAAAAAAGAAAAAAACCAAAATTAAAATTTAAGGGGCTGAGGCCCCTGGGACCCCATGGATCAAAAAAAGCGGCCCGCCCACTTAGTGGTATGTGTGGGTACTCAAATTAAAGGTAATTGTGTAAAAAATACGAAATTAATAAAATTTAGGTCGAGCGGGACTTCTGGGTCCCTCTGGGGGTAAACAAATTGCCCCTCCCACCCTTATAACTATGTGTGGGTACTCGAATGAAAGGTATTTTGCTTACGATTGTAAATATTTTGTTTTTATTTTGCTTTTTTAATGTTATACCTATGTGCTAAAATTTTTAAATGAGTTATTATATTTTAAGACCCATTGGGTCAAATCACAAGATTGTTGTTGCTAACTAAAGCTTTTCTGTATAGAAATTAAAAAAAAAAAATTAAATAAATTGGACCAACGAAGGAAAATAAACTTTTGCACATAACCTTTAAAAAACTGCTTCCTCCTATTGCATTCTGGCACTGACTGTTGCCGCCACAGGCCTTCGATGGTGTTGGTGTGCTGGCCAGTTTCTCCATCCACAAAAGAAACGGAGTGGTTCACTTTCAGGTGTTTGTAGCCTATATTTGTTAAAGCATCATATGACTGAAAATATATACAACCCTAACAACTTGAGTTTCGTACCCTATGTTATTTTTGTTTTTTTGTTTTGTATTTTCCATGTTATGGGCCCGATTGAAACAAATGTATACATTTTTCAAACAAAAAATAATTCTTTATTAAAACCACAAACTTAAAGTTTAATTCAATCATTTACCTATTTTAAAACAATAAAAATTTAATAAGATATTGACCAGTTTAGTTTTGTACCATGTTAAAAGTTGGGATCAATATTGGGTAACATCACCTTTGGCATTGATAACTGCAACGACCCGACTGTGCATGGAGTCTATCAAGTCTAGGCATTCTTGAGGAGTAATGGAATCCCATATTTCCTGTATCTTTCTTTTAAGACCAGACATGGTTGCTTGGGGATCAGCTCTTAGCCGTCTCTTCATAATAGCCCAGACCGACTCGATATGATTCAAGTCTGGACTTGACGATGGCCACTCTAAAACACTGATGTTATTATCCTGAAGCCATTTTTTTGTAGCTTTAGAGGTATGAGCAGGAGCTCCGTCTTGTTGAAACATGTATTCGTCAAAAGTAACTAAACTTGGTACTGATGGGACCAAATAATCTTCTAAAATGTTTATGTACCGCGAAGCATTTACCGTTGATTCTATAAAACACAGTTGCCCTAAGCCCTTTGCGGACATGCAACCCCATATCATAATGCTTCCCGGAAACTTGACCGTACGTTTGAGACAATCTCTATGATAAGCTTCACTTTTCCTTCTTATTACTTTACTGCGGGTATCTCCTACTGACATCTCAAACTTAGACTCGTCGCTAAAAATTATGGATTGCCATTGTCTGCGAGTCCAGGCTTGCCGCTCTCTTGCCCATAATAGTCGCTTTTTCTTTTGTGTTGCAGTTAGGTGAGGTTTCGCCTTTGCCTATAATATGAATGTAAAATCGGCTAATAATGAAATTGTAAAATCAGCTCATACTTACTTTGTAAAATCCATAACCTAATTTGTTTACATATTTTCTGGTTGTTTCTCGTCCTATGGTTCTCCCAACGGCTAAAGACCACTCGGCAGCAAACTGCGAACCGTACTTCTTCTATTTTTCTTTATTATGGAGTCCAGTGAACGTATGTCACGTTGTGTGATATTGGAAATTTTTCCACAATTTTTATAATTCGTGTCTAATGAATTGTTTTTCTTATAAGATTTGAAAATGTACTGTACAGTAGACTTGGGCAAATTTAATTCTGTACCAACATCTTTATACGATCGTCCATTTTTTATTTTTTGAACTACCAATTCACGTATTTCTTTTGAAATAGCATTTCCACGTGGCATTTTGCTAAAATATTTTTTATTGCTTCACAATTCACTTAATTTAATAATTTGTAAACCTTCAACGCTCAGATTTTATGTAAAAAGTAATTTTATGTAGAAATAACGGAACTTTTTTAAGAGTACGAAACTTAAGTGCTCATGCTTAAAAATACTCCTTTTAAAAGAATTTAAAAAAAACCGTTTCATTTTGGTAGTAAAAATGTTAGTAGTAAAATGTTCACAGTTGCTTTTTAAAGTAGTAGTATGCAGCTATACTAAAACATAAAATCGAGAAAAAAATGTAACTACTTTTTATATTTCACCTGAAAACCTAACCAAAACATGAAATATAACCGCCGTACGAAACTCAAGTTGTTAGGGTTGTACATATGTATGTTTGTAACTTAGATTCATTAAAATATTGTTTATTCTTTATCACTTGCCTTCCAAAAATCGGAAACAATAATTGATCCCGAAGAAATGTATTGTTGAATTAGCGGTATTAACGTTTCGCGGCTTCTGTCTTGTACTGGAACCATAAAACATTTTCCGCTTATTCGTTCAACTCCTCCGAAGACCCATTGTCCCTCTACATGGTGGCCTCTGTGGTACTTTCGCTTTCCGATTTTGCTTTCGTCAATCTCAACGATAATGTCAGGGCCTCCTATTTGTAAATTTGTTTGGAATGAGCCAAACACAACCACTTCCCGACAATAGTTGTTCTAGTCGACAGCAGTCTGCCGACTTTCAATGTTTGTTTCCCTCATTATAAAGTCGAGGTATACATTTTCTGTCCACAGGTATGCAAATATTAGAATTTGGCATAGGTACACTAAGGTGCGATTTGCTAAAAAATTTTTTTTTCTTAAGGACACATTTGCGTTGCACCTGTGGCTTTTAATTTTTTTTCCCGCGAGTTGTGCCAGCATCTACATATGCATACATAAATATTTAATTTTATAAATCTAAATAAATTTACTTTTACTTACCTCCAAGTCCATCCGTCAATGTTATTACTAGGGACTAATTTCAAAGGATGACCATTTGAATACTTTGGCTTCTTGGGCTGGCCTAAATATTAAATGTGGTTAAAGATTTCTCTTTCTTATGGGGGAAAAAAGGAGAAATCTTTGAACCGTGATAATTATAATCTCTCAGCGGAGAATTATAATTATCGGTGTTGGTAAGGGAAAGAAATTAAAGGGGGTTTATATTTCTTCCAAGGAATTAAAGTCACTTGTAACTTACCGGGTTTCTAGGTGTCCAAAAAAAGAAAATGGTGGGTTTTTCTTCAATGTCGGCGGCTGCCTTTTTTTATTATTGCACAAGGGGTTTTGGTTACAGTGGATGAGCGACCGTTCACGGTGAGTTATGAGAATGCAATGCTTTAATGATTTTCCTGCAAACTAATTCAACCTCTCTTTATTATCCATTCGAAGGTTGGATAAGTTTGACAGCTTAACTCTAGCGAGTACTAAACTACACTGTGAAAAAATTTAATTACAGTAATTTATTCCTTAAGTATTAACACTTCACTGCGGTTGATAATTGAAATTCATTTTAAAGATTTAAATAATAAAAGTAATAAAAAAAAAAAAGTTTATACTTATAATAAATGGATAATAGATGTGTGTCCAATGCAAATTGGACACCATTATTACAAAGGTAATCGCCTTCCTTTGGAATTAGTCCCCAATCCACTAAAATTGGGAGGGCTTCGTTTGGAATAGGCCCTTTTAAATTATTTTTAAAAATAGAAAAAATTTGCGTTGATCTATTGTCTCCATTATTTTTTGAAATGTGATGCCAAAATTTTTAAAATGACTTATACTTACATTAATAACAGTAATCTCTTATGCTTTACTATTTTTGATATACATATATGCATGTGTATGTGCATACATGTATTAAGGTTTTTCTGATTCCCTATTTTGCTTTATTTTATTTAAATAATTGTTGGTTTACTTACGTATTAATTACTTTGCAGGGAAGTTTTAGTTAAACGACATATTTTCGTTTTTAAACGATTTCAAAACTAAACCTCTGGAGTATACCATAGAGTAGCTTCAAAACTAATCGACTGGGAGTATATATGAACATGGCGTCGTTTTAAGACTACTCCGTTGTAATGCAAAGCCCTAGGACATCAGAATGTTAAACATACCATGTTTTTTCAATAAATTTGGGTTTCCCTTGGACTAGTCCTAGTCCCTTATGGGCTATATTTTATATGCGTGTATGGACTAGTCGTATTATTTGCAGGGATAACAAACAATTTATACACTAATTCACTATTCATGGCATAAAAATATGTTTTTGTTTAAACAAGAATTTTATAATTAAGTAAATAAATTCATTTTGAATTTAAATTTCAATTATTTATAAAAATTTATTGATAATAATTTTAATTGGATTTAACAAATAATTCGTTTACTAGTTTGTTCAATTCGCACACAAAAAAAAATTACATTAAAACAAAAAACTAAGTTTAATTACCTACGAATTGTCTTAACTTTTTGTTAATAATACTAATTGAGTTAGTTTTTTTTTTTAATAGTAATAAGTAGTATTTATTATACTTTAGATTATACTGCTAATTATAATTTAACAATTTTTTCATACATTTTCTTGAATTACATTATTTCTAACAAATTGTGCAATATTTTTTTTAAATATATTAATATTTCTTTCTGATTTAACCTTATTTGGTAGCGAATTATATAATTTTAATCCCTTAAAGAAAAGTGATCGTTGCATTGCTGTTGTTGTCACCCTTTGCAGTCTAAATTTGTCTGAGTTTCTTCGATTATATGGCTGTACCCCTCCTACGTAATTAAGTTGATCAATTAGGTAATCAGGAGCATTTCCCATCTTCATTTTTTGAACAAATGTTATTGTATTTAGTTCCAGTCTCTGTTGTATATTTAGCCATCTTAGCGCATCAAGCATTAACTTTATATGGGTAAATCTGTTGCATTTTAAAATATAACGCATGGCCTTGTTTTGAAGTTTTTGTAGTCTTTCTAATTGTCTTGTTGTGCAGCAAGTATATAAAATTGTAGAACCAAATTCAAAATTTGGTTTGACCATTGTGTTGTATATATTTATTGCTGTTATTATTGATACTTTATTTCGCACCCTTTTAAAAAATCCAATTTTTTTGCCAATTTTCCTGCATATATATTCAACATGTTGTTTAAATTTTAATGGCGGTATTCATAAAAAATATTTTTCATTAATAAAAGGTTTATCAAACAAATTTCCATAGAAAATTCGTTTCATAAACCTGCAATAAACCTAAAATATTTTTTATGAATATGGGGGTAAGTCTTTATCAATTATAAAACCAAGTTATTTAATTTGTTTAACTTTTTCAATAGTTTCGTTATTTATTTTAAAATTTAAGTTACTATTCATGTTTATTTCCATTAGTTTAGTTTTTTTTCATTTAATTTTAATTTATTTATTTTAAGCCAATAGTTTATTTTGTCGATATCATGCATTAATTTATCATAACATTGCGTTTCTGTGTCTCCTTCGGCATAGATCAAGGTGTCATCTGCATAAAGGACTATTTCACATTTATCTAGAATATTGGGCATATCGTTTATGTATATTATAAACAATAACGCTCCTAGTTTAGAACCCTGAGGCACTCCAAATTCGTTATCTATTTTATCGGATTTTACACCGTTAACTTTCGTGATTTGTTTTCGATTTGTAAGATATGATATAAACCATTGTAGTTCGTTTTGTCAAATGCCATACATATATAGTTTTTGGATCAATACCTGTCTATCAATAGTCACGAATGCTCTTTTAAAGTCCAAGAAAATTGCCATAATCTTCTTCTTTGCATCTCTATATTTCCATTTATTAATTACATAATTTACTGCTGTTTCACATGAGTATTTTTTTCTGAAACCAGATTGATATTTCGAAAACATATTATGAAGTTCCATATATTTTTCTAACTGATCTTTAACAATTTTTTCTATAATTTTTTCACACGTTTTAAGCATATTTATTGGCCGGATTTCCTCACCTTTGTTTATTTTTGACACTTTTTCTATTGGTGTTATCATAGAGTATTTCCAATTTTCAGGAAATATACCAGTTTCAAAAGATTTATTTATAAAATTTAGCATGTTATTACCAATAATGTTCTAGTTGTCTAAAATTATTTTAATTGATATTTTATTAAAGTCTGGCTTGTTATTAATGCATTTTCATATGTTCTTTAGTTCCAAGTATGGATATTGCACGAAATTTAAATCTATAGGTTATCACAGGTATTATGTTTATATATTGCACGTTTTCTATTGTATCTCTAATTGACTTAATACTATTGACAAAATAATTATTAAATTGGTTGACGATTTCATAGTTATCATTATACTCTATATCATTAAATATCACAGTTTTAATCACATTTATGCTTTTTCTAAGTACTAGGTCTTTTATTTTCCTCCATATTTGTTTCTGGTCTTTGGCATTATTTATTTTATTATTGATATATTTATTTTTTTCAGACTCTATTTTGTTTTTATACCTATTTCTTATCACTTTATAATTACTCCATGCATATTCATTATTTTCAGTTTTAGCAATCTGGTATTTCATAATTTTTTCTCTTTTGAGTATTTTTAGTTCTTCGTTGAACCAATTGTTAATCTCGTTTTTTGTATTAATTATTTTCTTCTTCGTAAATTTCTTAATTGTTCTCTCAAGACCCACTTCCATTTTATCCACACTACTATTAATATTATCATTATATTTTAATATTGCACCCAATTCCTTTTGCAATTCTTTATTGTATTTAAACATCTCAATTTCTTTTTTTATTAAGTTTGTTTGATTTTCATTCCTACTATATTCGATTTTAATGTCTATTGCTTCATGGTCCGTTATTTTATTTTCATTATTATTTGCCGTTTAAATGTTACATATGTTTGTTATTACATAGTCTATTAATGTCATTGAACTCTGTGTGATTCTTGTATAATCATTTACTACTTACTTGAGTCCATTATCATTTAAAATATTTTCCATTCTGATTTTATACGTTTCTTCCTTGCGCCAGTCTATGTTGAAGTGTCCTGCTATTAATATATCGTAATTTGTTTCACATATGTCTTCAATTATTTGTTCAAAAACCACGCAAAATTCTGCTGCACTGCTACTTGGTGATCTATATACAGTCATTGTTATGATTTGAAAGTTCCTTATTTTTGCCAAATATGCGCTTATCCAATAATTTGAATCTAGTGTTTTTTCATAAATTTGTGTCACATTCCATTGTTTTTTAAAGTAAATAAGAACTCCACCTGTCCTGTTTGAATTTGAGTGTGTAATATAATTGTTATATTCCATTTATTTGTATCTCCTGTTCATCTATATCTTTTGTTAAATGTGTCTCTGTCAGTACTATAAATTCTGGGTTTTGTTCCTCTGTAATAATTTCCAATTGATTGAAGTTGTTAGTCAGTCCACATATATTTGTGTAGATACCCTTAATTTGCAGTGACTGTTAAGCCATTAAACCTAACCTTTTCTTTTTGATGTCAAGTTTATTTTTGTAAACTGGACATTCTTTACTTGATGATACATGATTTTCGTCAAGTCCCATATTAAGCCTTCCATTTGTTCTAATGCAATTGATACATTTTTTTGTAATTTCTTTTACGCAATCTTTAGATTTATGTTTTCCATGACATCTATAACACGTTTCTTCGTTTTTAAATTCAGTCGCCTTATGATTGTAACCCTGGCATTTAAAACATCGCACTATATTTGTTCCATCAAATATTCTACACTTTTCCCATCCAATGTTTAATTTTTGTGCTTCCTTGATCTTTGTGTAGGTTTCTTTATCTATTTGTATTTTTGTATTATAAATTACTTTAATTAATCGTTAAGTTTCGTATGATTTTACTATTTTTATTTCATTTTCACTCAATTGTTGATTTTGTCTTTTTATTTTTTCTATTAATTCTTCCTCTGAGTATTTAAATGACATATCCGTTATAATTATTGACAAATCATTTTCGGCTTTGATCTCATAAGTTTCATTCATTTCTTTTTCTATAGCATTTTTGATTTTGCTCCTTTCTTCATCATTTTCACTTTCTATAACAATTGTACCATTTCTTCTATTTTCAATATTAGTTATTTTTAAGTTAACTGGATCCACCTTATTGTTCAAATCTTCTTTTGTTTTTTCAGAGTCAGTTGGTAATTTTTAATTTTCTTTTTTTGTGTACAAATCAATGGTTATTTATTATCAACCGTATTCAAAACAAAAATTTGTGTACTCCGACTATACTCCGCTCATCGAGTGAGCAACTAAAATGTTGATTAAGCTTAATCACCATTTAGTCATGAGTTTATTCAAAACTCTTTTAAATCGCCCGGTTAACAAAAATTTGTACATCTCTGTTTTAGTTAAATTCAACGCAAATTGACAGCAGTTAATTGGGAGTTAAAAAGTCTTTGATCATTCGATAATCATAGTTTATTAATAAGTGTTTTGAAATCCTTAATCAGGAGATATGCAGTAACTAAATTTTTGTTTTGAATACGGGTGTATATTTTTATTTCCCCGCACAGATTTTTGGTATATCTATAGGCCTTTAATAGTCTTTTTCTATTTTTTAACAAATAAATATTTTATTTTTCAAAAATTTACAGAGCTTTTATTATTTCTTTTATTCACTCTTCAAATAGAATAATTTTTGGTGTAGTTTTTTGATAATTGACATTATTTTCTTAAATATGACACATGTTTTCAATGACACAGGAAATCAAACACTAATTGAATTATTTGCTATTCCAGAGGTACAAAATTTAACAAAATTGAGTTTTAATCTTAAATTCACTTTTCTTGTTAAGCAAGTTTTCGTTTCTGCATGGAACCCGCTGTTCTCGACAACTGCATCGCTGGAATCTGAATCGCTCTCCATTAATTTAGATGTTTAAAAAAAAGTCGTTCATTTTGTTATTTTCACACATATTTATTTTATTTTGAATTGCAGCCGAAGATATAATTTTAAAAAGAATCAACACTCAAGACTGTATTACAAAAGTGATTATGGCAAATTTTTTACAAAGTTTAAAACTGTTTGGCGAGAAAATACACATTACGAATAGTTTGACAAAAAAATCAATTATTGCACCAATGCGAACTCATTTTCCTATATGTCGTTATTTAAAAAAAAAATTATGGTGCTTCATAAACAAGAACTGACAGTATTGGGCGGCATACATTATTAGCATTAAAATTTCAAAACGCACCAAAATGGAGAAAAAAAACCCGCCATTTTTTATTTAAAATTGTGAATTAAAATGTTTCTTTACATAATACCAATTATCTACAACAACAAGACCGTTCCACTTTGTGCATATGATTTGGTACGTCTTAAACATCATTACTTGTTCTTATTGTGGTCTGTAAAATTGTTAGTAAAAATTTTGCACTGTTGATTGAAATGGTATTTAAACAGGTGTATTTTATTATACAAAGATTTTTTTTCTCACACTGAAAATAAAAAAAAGCGCACCACGCACCAACAAAGGAATTTTTCGCACACAAAATTTAAAAGAGCACCCAAAATGGTCCGAAACGCACCGAGTTGAAATCGATGATTATTAGAGTTGCATTTTCTAATAATAGTCAAACAAAAAAGAATGCGGTATGGTGTTTAAAAAAGAGAATAAAAATTCTTTACAAATTGTCAAGAATAACCTTTTCGCCGTTTAAATAAAGGAACACAATTTATTAAAATATTATTCAATTATTTATTATTTCATTTATTATCCTAATGAATGTACACAACCGTGGCACGACCTTTTCGTTTTACTTCTACGCGCTGACTGACTCTCGCAGTACAGAGTCTGCAGCATGTTGAGAAGATAATACACATTCATTGCGAATGTGTGCGTGACAGCTCGGCCGTTCCTGACAATGGTTCGTCCTCGGGCCATTCTTCATCGTCCAATACAAGGGAGTTTTGGCACCAGCGCCGCATTTTATCAGAGGTATATACTGAACAGAATTTCCGAGAGGAAACCTGCATACCTGGTATGTCTTCTATCAGGTATCTATCGTTGCCAAGGGGTCGGGTGACCACATACGGTCCCTTATACTTTGGCTCAAGCTTCCTTGACTCGCCCGTGGCTGGTGCTTCATTCGCCAAAACAATCAGATCACCTTCACTATACTCAGTTGGTTTGGCATGTGGTTCGTCAAATCTTATCTTCCATTTTTGTTTCTCGCCAGCGGTGTTAGACCTGGCTTCAATGCGTTTTTCACCGGTTCGGACGTCATCATCGGCGTTTGGTAGGTCATCGTGTATAGCAGCAACTATTTTATTCTGGACAACGTCAATCAGTTTGAATTCGAAAACTAGTTCGTTTGGGGTGAAACCAGATGTGGTATTCCGCTGAGAGTTAACAGTCCATTGGAGTTCTCTCAGCCTTACGTCCCAATCCTTATCGTTAGTGGTGGATGTTCGCAGATAATTAAGAACTATCTGATTTGCCCTTTCCACCTGACCATTTGCACGTGGTGTTCGTACTGCTGTACTGACGTGGTGGATGTTGTTCTGTTGACAGTATTCCTCAAACATTTTCGACGAGAATGCGGTTCCTCGGTCACTGATGATCATTTTAGGCAGTCCAAAATAGCTCGTGACCTCGTTCAACGTATTGATGACAGGTTGTGACTTTGTTGTTCTAACCGCCCTTACTATCAGGTATTTGCTAAAAGCATCCGAAATGGCTAGGACATAACTGTTTCCCCGTTTGCTCTTAATAAATGGGCCCAGATGGTCAATATGTATTCTTCGAAACGGTATTGGTTCAGGATCACTCACGTACAGGCAACCTTCGGACTTGCCACCTTTTGCCTTATTGTAACAGCAATCTATACATGCTGCTAGGTATTCTTTCACGTATTTACGAGTCCTCGGGAACCAGAAATGTTGATTAATTCGTTGAATCGTCTTCTCGACACCAAAGTGACCCATATCATCGTGACAAAGTTTCACTATGCGCCATCTTACTGATTTTGGTACAACAAAACGTGGTCCTTTTTCGCTTTTTCGATACAGTCGGTTGTTTAGTAGGATGTACTCAGACCTTATTTGATTTGATTGGGGTGTCGACTGTTCATTAGTTAAAACAGCGACAATTCCCCTTAGAGTGGCGTCCTGCAACTGCATCGTTAACAACCAATCTTCGTTGTCGAGAGTAACCTTCATAATATTATCGTTGAGTTCGTATGGAGGGGTTGTCTCGTCTGGTGATCGACTTAGCGCGTCGACATGAGACATTCGAGATCCCTGACGGTGAACTATTTCGCAATCATAGTCCAAGATTTTCAGAAACCATCTGGCAACTTTTGGTATCAGCTCCTTTTTCACGTTGGCCTTTGCAATGGCCGAACAATCAGTTACCAATTTAAAATGCTTTCCTAAGATATAAACTCGAAATCGTTCCGTTGACTCAACCACGGCTAGCATTTCCAGCTCGTAACTGTGGTACATGGACTCTGCTGGTGTACATTGTCTGCTATAGTAGAATACCGGTCTCCAATTTTCACCATCCGTTGACTGAAGTAAGATACCCGCTATACCAACAGCACTGGCATCCGTATGCACTTGGTGATCAGCGTTTACATCATACAAAGCCAAGACAGGTTTGCTAACCAAAATAGTTATCAGTTGATCAAAGGATTTTTGCTGGGCCTCCTCCCACATAAATTGTTGATTATTCCTCAGCAGCATTGTGAGCGGCTTCGAGATAAGTGAATAATCCTTCACAAACTTTCGAAAAAAACCCGTTAAGCCCAGAAATCTTCGGAGTTCCGTCAGATTGACAGGACGTTCAAAGTTGCGTATAGCGTTCACCTTTTCATCGCCTGGTGTAATGCCATGTTCATTCACAATATGGCCCAGATGAGATATTTCGTTCATCAGGAACTTGCACTTGTCCAATCGTAGCGTGAGGCCATTCTCCCTCAAGACTTTTAAAAATTTGTCAAGTTTTTGGACACCCTCATTGAATGTTTTGCTGGGAATAATTACGTCATCAAGATATGCGAGAACCTCTCCAGGTTCCATACATGCTATTAGTTGGTTCATGAGCCTCTGAAAAACTGCGGGGGCATTCACAAGACCAAAGGGCATTCGGTTGTACTCATAGTGCCCATCTGTGGTTACAAAAGCCGTATACTGTCTAGACCTTTCGGACATTTCTATTTGATGGTAACCCATTCTGAGGTCCAGGGACGTGAAAAATTTATTTCCTGCTAGCTGTGCGAATTGCTCATCGAGGTTGGGCATAGGAAAAGGCGTTTTCCTGGTCAAGCGATTTAGAGCGCGATAGTCAACACAAAGTCGGTACTCGCCGCTTTTCTTCTGTGCCAGAACTATGCCAGAAGCATATGGTGACGTTGATGGACGTATAACACCGCCCTCCAATAATTCACCAACCAATTTTTCGACCATGGGTCTTCTGGCAAAAGGTATACGGTATGGTCTTACGTTAATAGGTTCGTCGGATGTGAGTTCCATATCCATCTGAACAACGTTGCATTTTCCCAGTTCGTTCGTTGATTCCGCAAAACATTGAGAATGTGTTGAAATTAAAGCCTGTAGTTGATCTCGACAATCACGAGATATATCTTCTTCCGTCGTTATGGAATAAACGTTCTCAAACCAGCAATCGTTATCTTCAATGACAAATCTTCTTCCCTCGTGACACAAGACGTCACGACCGAGAAGTACATTCTGTGAAATTAATTCATCGGGCACCACCAGCAAATCGACGTTAATATTGTATCCATCCATGAACAGATTTGTATTTACCTTCTCATCGCAGCGAAGTTTGCCGCCGGCGAATCCTTTAAGCACTGCCAAACACTGGCCAAGTTCACCGACATCATTAGCGAATGACTTGCGTATTAGGGAGCGACTGCTACCTGGATCGACAAAAGCGTTTGTAAATAATGTGCCTATTTTAATTGTCTTAATAAGGTCAGAGGAGCGTTTACACTGCTGGGTATCATCCACCTTATTAACTGCTACATTACGAGCGTCAGATTTCCCCTGGGGACAGCTTCCCGTTTGATGGGTGGTACGTTTGCAAATCTCACATCGACTTTTACGTTGTGGCTCCGGGCATTTGTTTGCATAATGCCCCATTTTGTTACAATTAAAGCATTTCAAATTGACCTTGTCTGTCTTAGATGACGTTGTAGGTATCGTTGGTGGTTTTCCTTTTGTCGTGGTTTTGTTGTACTTGGTAACGTTGGGGACACTTCTAGAAATATCGTTGTGTAAACAAAATATCGTTATATCCTGTAGAAGTTCATTACAACATATATAATTGTTAGAAACCTTCATTCTAAGATCACTGTTGTTGATACCGTTTATTATATGTCTGCATATAGCTGGTTCAGAAACATAGCCACGTTTGCCATAAGCCAGCATCCTATAATAATAATCCCGTGGGGATTCATCGTCGTCCCGTTTCATTCGTGACATGCTAACGTGAACATCTGCTTCATTTAATGCACTTGGAAAATCATTTAAAAATCTGTCGACAAAATCGGACCACGAAACAAAAACTTCCTGAAGCGAGTCTATCCAATATTTAGCTGCACCTTGCATCTTCTGTTGTACTGCGAAAATTACCATTCGGTCACTCCACTGATAAGAACTTTTAAGCAGCTCGACCCGCTGGATAAATTGTCTAGCTCCCAATGACCTCTCAGACGACGGATCAAAATTTGGAAGCAACAAAACAATATCTCGCATATTCGAAAAATTATTACCATCATTACCAAAATGTTGATTCGCGGTCGAGCGCGTTGTCTGGAAACCAGAGACCTCAGGCTGTGTCGAGAAAGTAACATGATGTTGTGGGGTATTATGCAAATATTGCCGAGCACCATAATTCATATTCACTCCATTAAGATTCTGCTGTTTCACGTTGCCATATTGATTGTAATGTCCATTCTGCAACATTGGATCAACATACTGAAGATTCTCATTTCCATTTAACATTGTACTTGAATGGTTTGGTTGTTGAAAAACACTAAAATACGTTGTACCATTCGAAACATTTGATGGTCGGCTGCGATTCTCATAAACATTGTTGCAATTTGATGTTGCCACAGAATTCTGATGGTTAAAAACATTTGATGTCGTCGTTGGTTGTTGTAGCACACTAGTAGGTGCATACATATGAGAGTTCGTATAAACATGTTGCGACGTAGTATGTTGATTTGTCTGCAGCGACGGCAAATTGTATGTTGCCGAAGAGATGACCGTTGGTTGTGTTCGTTGACAGGAATATGCGTGCTCGTTGAGAGACTCAATATTCAAGCCATTATTTCTGTCGAAAGTGTGTAACTGTTGTCGCACCATGTTCTCAGCATGCGTCGGATTCATCGCCGACTGCGTATTTTGCACACTCAAACTTCTGCCAGCAGCACCACACTCGTTACCGTTTATGTGTCTTTCTGCACACCCATCGTTGTATGTGTGGCCTGTAGCTGTTGATACACAGGCAGTACCTTGCTGTTGAGACGTTGAAAAGTACGTTACATTTTGAGAGACTGGCGTCGTCTTGTTTGCCATGCACGATTATGCCCGATTTTGTTGTATTGCATCATCTAATACAATACTTTGTTGTGGTGAAGACATCGTTGTGGGAGTGAATCTTGACTTTCGGGTATCGTCCAGTGCCTTTTCCAGCAGTTCAATCCTTTCATACAGACCCGATTCAGGTACCTCCTGAAAGCTCTGGAACTGCTCTTCGTTGCACTGATCATTTAATCGTGCGATTAAGTCCTTCCGTTTTCCCGAAGTTGACAAACCGGCCTTTCTGCACTTTTCACGTAGTGCATCAAGCTTCATACCGTTCAAATTAGGCATTATTGTTAGATTCATACACGACGTAGACGTTTCTCGATTTAGGTAATATCCCACTTCTGAAAATGTCAAGAATAACCTTTTCGCCGTTTAAATAAAGGAACACAATTTATTAAAATATTATTCAATTATTTATTATTTCATTTATTATCCTAATGAATGTACACAACCGTGGCACGACCTTTTCGTTTTACTTCTACGCGCTGACTGACTCTCGCAGTACAGAGTCTGCAGCATGTTGAGAAGATAATACACATTCATTGCGAATGTGTGCGTGACAAAATTAATAGACGGCTAAGCTGGAGCCGATTTCTAGCTGACAAATTGTCGGCGACGGGGGCTACAAATATATTTATCGGCGGCTGGCTTAGCCGGCTCTTAGCCGCTTCGGCGCAGGTCTCTGTTGTGCAGTTGATTCCAGTAAAGGTGTAAAAAATAAAAATTTATTAAATAACAAACATCGGCTTCGCTAACTAAAGCTTTTTTGGATAGCCGGAATTCGGCCGGAATCAAGAATTTTCTCCTATATGCGAATTTTCTCCTTCGGCCGGGCGCAAAATTATTTCCTCTATGGTATAAAAAACACCGGCTTCGCTAACTAAAACTTCTTTCCATAGTTACTGTTATGCTTACTAAACACTCATGTATTTTGGCAAACTCATCGCCGCTTCTTAATGGGTTAAGAATTTTTAAATAAAGGTTGTATAGGTATAACGAAAGATCTGTTCAAAAATTATACCAATATTGGCCATAGTTATAAATTGAGAAACGTAGTGGAAATTGCATGTATATGAAAGTCCATTACTCGGAAAGTATGCGTTTGCGCCACATTTTTCACTTTATATTTTCTTCTTATTTTTCTATTTTCTATCACCCTAGGTACCTGCTTGTTATTTGGAGCTGCGTCCGGTAAACTAGATCTAAACCGCAATGTATTTGTCAGATACAAAATCCATATGTAATTGGAAATGTCTGTCAAAATTGACAAATACAAAAGGTTTATAATCGGCTTTATTATGAGTGTCGCTGTCGTGTCGTTTAAAAGTCGTTTTTTAATCGGTATTATGAATGTCCAAAACGACAAAAATACAACACTGTTTTCAATTCTATTAAAAATTTCGGTCAATGAGTGTCGTATTTAATTGTCAAAAATTGCAAATATTGTCGTTAAAGTTTTTGTTAACGACAGTAAGAAAAAAATAATCAAAAAAATTATTAAAATGTATATAACAAAAAGTAAGTATTATAACACTTAAAAACTATTTAATAATGATAAATTTTACTTTTTTATTTACCAAAGGATTTAGTAGTTGCATAAATAAAACAAACGTTAAGGAGTGGAACAAAATTGGTGAAGAACTGAATATTTTTGGATCACCAACACACAATGGGGAAGGATGGATGAAGGTTTGTGCAGACTTTTTAATTTTGAAACCGAAGCTCCAGTCTACTCAAATCAATCCACAAAAGCCAAACAACACAATGTTCCTAAAGAAGTACGCGCCTTATGTTCAACAAAAAACTCTAACAAAGACCCATACAAAGCAATAACTACAAACTAAAGGAAGAAAAGTTAGCAATAAACAAGAAAGAGTTAAAATGTAAGGAAGAGTTTAGAAGAGAACTTTTAAATCTAAGAAAAGATGCAATAGAAATTGAAAAAAGACGTATTGCAATAGATGAAATAAGAAATGGTTTAGAGAGTTATGAAATAGATAAAACTTTATGAATGTTAAACATGCGAATATTTAATACCCATTTATGCTTGATGGAGTCCAGATTGATTAAATTTACGAGGGTCGAACTGGAAATTGACATTATAGAAAGACATTTTTCAGAAAAATTTTCAAAATTATTTTTATACCAATTTTTTTCATGTGTGTGAAGATAAATTCGAATTTAACTAGCAAAGACGCAAACCATATTTTTTAACATCGCTCATTTTGCAGTTAACAGAGCAACGTTTACCACTTAACAGTCATAATTATATACTACGGAGACAAATAATCATGATTTGAATGACCATTTTGGACAAATATGGAGTTGCACACATATTACACCATATAGAAATGGTAGTCCAGAGGGTCCTAAATACGATTCCAAAAGTCACATTTCTGAATTAATTTTTGAAATTTCGGAAAATTAATTTTGAAAAAAGTCTTATTATTTTGAAATTTCTGGAGACGATCAATGACCATTTTGGACAAATATGGGGTTGCACACATATTACACCATATAAAAATGGTAGTCCAGAGAGTCCTAAATACGATTCCAAAAGTCAAACTTCTGAAATAATTTTGGAATTACAGAAAATTAATTTTGAAAAAAGTCTTATTATATTGAAATTTCTGGAGAAGATCAATGACCATTTTGGACAAATATGGAGTTGCACACATATTACACCATATAGAAATGGTAGTTCAGAGGGTCCTAAATACGATTCCAAAAGTCAAATTTCTGAAATAATTTTGGAATTTCAGAAAATTAATTTTGAAAAAAGTCTTATTATATTGAAATTTTTGGAGAAGATCAATGACCATTTTGGACAAATATGGAGTTGGACACATATTACACCATATAGAAATGGTAGTCTAGAGGGTCCTCAATACGATTCCAAAAGTCACATTTCTGAAATAATTTTGAAATTTCGGAAAATTAATTTTGAAAAAAGTCTTATTATTTTGAAATTTCTGGAGAGGATCAATGACCATTTTGGACAAATATGGAGTTGCACACATATTACACCATATAGAAATGGTAGTCCAGAGGGTCCTAAATACGATTCCAAAAGTCACATTTCTGAAATAATTTTTGAAATTTCGGAAAATTAATTTTGAAAAAAGTCTTATTATTTTGAAATTTCTGGAGAGGATCAATGACCATTTTGGACAAATATGGAGTTGCACACATATTACACCATATAGAAATGGTAGTCCAGAGAGTCCTAAATACGATTCCAAAAGTCAAATTTTTGAAATAATTTTGGAATTTCAGAAAATTAATTTTGAAAAAGTCTTATTATATTGAAATTTCTGGAGAAGATCAATGACCAGTTTGGACAAATATGGAGTTGCACACATATTACACCATATAGAAATGGTAGTCCAGAGGGTCCTAAATACGATTCCAAAAGTCACATTTCTGAAATAATTTTGGAATTTCAGAAAATTAATTTTGAAAAAGTCTTATTATTTTGAAATTTTTGGAGAAGATCAATGACCATTTTGGACAAATATGGAGTTGCACACATATTACACCATATAGAAATCGTAGTCCAAAGGGTCCTAAATACAATTCCAAAAGTCACATTTCTGAAATAATTTTGGAATTTCAGGAAATTAATTTTGAAAAAAGTCTTATTATTTTGAAATTTCTGGAGAAGAAAAATGACCATTTTGGACAAATATAGAGTTACACACATATTACACCATATAGAAATGGTAGTCCAGAGGGTCCTAAATACTATTCCAAAAGTCACATTTCTGAAATAATTTTTGAAATTTCGGAAAATTAATTTTGAAAAAAGTCTTATTATTTTGAAATTTCTGGAGAAGATCAATGACCATTTTGGACAAATATGGAGTTGGACACATATTACACCATATAGAAATGGTAGTCTAGAGGGTCCTTAATACGATTCCAAAAGTCACATTTCTGAAATAATTTTGGAATTTCAGAAAATTAATTTTGAAAAAAGTCTTATTATTTTGCAATTTCTGGAGAGGATCAATGACCATTTTGGACAAATATGGAGTTGCACTCATATTACACCATATAGAAATGGTAGTCCAGAGGGTCCTAAATACGATTCCAAAAGTCGCATTTCTGAAATAATTTTGGAATTTCAGAAAATTAATTTTGAAAAAAATCTTTATTTTGAAATTTCTGGAGAAGATCAATGACCATTTTGGACAAATATGGAGTTGCACACATATTACACCATATAGAAATGGTTGTCCAGAGGGTCCTAAATACGATTCCAAAAGTCACATTTCTGAAATAATTTTGGAATTTCAGAAAATTAATTTTGAAAAAAAGTCTTATTATTTTGAAATTTCTGGAGAGGATCAATGACCATTTTGGACAAATATGGAGTTGCACACATATTACACCATATAGAAATGGTAGTCCAGAGAGTCCTAAATACGATTCCAAAAGTCAAATTTTTGAAATAATTTTGGAATTTCAGAAAATTAATTTTGAAAAAAGTCTTATATTGAAATTTCTGGAGAAGATCAATGACCATTTTGGACAAATATGGAGTTGCACACATATTACACCATATAGAAATGGTAGTCCAGAGGGTCCTAAATACGATTCCAAAAGTCACATTTCTGAAATAATTTTGGAATTTCAGAAAATTAATTTTGAAAAAGTCTTATTATTTTGAAATTTTTGGAGAAGATCAATGACCATTTTGGACAAATATGGAGTTGCACACATATTACACCATATAGAAATCGTAGTCCAAAGGGTCCTAAATACAATTCCAAAAGTCACATTTCTGAAATAATTTTGGAATTTCAGGAAATTAATTTTGAAAAAATTCTTATTATTTTGAAATTTCTGGAGAAGAAAAATGACCATTTTGGACAAATATAGAGTTACACACATATTACCCCATATAGAAATGGTAGTCCAGAGGGTCCTAAATACTATTCCAAAAGTCACATTTCTGAAATAATTTTTGAAATTTCGGAAAATTAATTTTGAAAAAAGTCTTATTATTTTGAAATTTCTGGAGAAGATCAATGACCATTTTGGACAAATATGGAGTTGGACACATATTACACCATATAGAAATGGTAGTCTAGAGGGTCCTTAATACGATTCCAAAAGTCACATTTCTGAAATAATTTTGGAATTTCAGAAAATTAATTTTGAAAAAAGTCTTATTATTTTGCAATTTCTGGAGAGGATCAATGACCATTTTGGACAAATATGGAGTTGCACACATATTACACCATATAGAAATGGTAGTCCAGAGGGTCCTAAATACGATTCCAAAAGTCGCATTTCTGAAATAATTTTGGAATTTCAGAAAATTAATTTTGAAAAAAATCTTTATTTTGAAATTTCTGGAGAAGATCAATGACCATTTTGAACAATTATATAGTTGCACACATATACCACCATATAGAAATGGTAGTACAGAGGGTCCTAAGTACGATTCCAAAAGTCGCATTTCTGAAATAATTTTGGAATTTCAGAAAGTTAATTTTGAAAAAAGTCTTATTATTTTGAAATTTCTGGAGAAGATCAGAAAATTAATTTTGAAAAGACTTATTATTTTGAAATTTCTGGAGAACATCAATGACTATTTTGGACAAATATGGAGTTTTCACACATATTACACCATATAGAAATGGTAGTCCAGAGGGTCCTTAATACGATTCCAAAAGTCACATTTCTGAAATAATGTTGGAATTTCAGAAAATTAATTTTGAAAAAAGTCTTATTATATTGAAATTTGTGGAGAAGTCCAATGACCATTTTGGACAAATATGGAGTTGCACACATATTACACCATATAGAAATGGTAGTACAGAGGGTCCTTAATACGATTCCAAAAGTCACATTTCTGAAATAATTTTGGAATTTCAGAAAATTAATTTGGAAAAAAGTCTTATTATATTTAAATTTCTGGAGAAGATCAATGACCATTTTGGACAAATATGGAGTTGCACACATATGACACCATAAAGAAATGGTAGTCCAGAGGGTCCTAAATACGATTCCAAAAGTCACATTTCTGAAATAATTTTGGAATTTCAGAAAATTAATTTTGAAAAAAGTCTTATATTGAAATTTCTGGAGAAGATTAATGACCATTTTGAACAAATATGGAGTTGCACACATATAACACCATATAGAAATGGTAGTCCAGAGGGTCCTAAATACGATTCCAAAAGTCACATTTCTGAAATAATTTTGGAATTTCAGAAAATTAATTTTGAAAATAGTCTTATTATTTTGAAATTTCTGGAGAAAATCAATGACCAATGACAAATATGGAGTTGCACACATATTACACCATATAGAAATGGTAGTCCAGAGGGTCCTAAATACAATTCCAAAAGTCACATTTCTGAAATAATTTTGGAATTTCAGGAAATTAATTTTGAAAAATGGCTTATTATTTTGAAATTTCTGGAGAAGATCAATGACCATTTTGTGCAAATATAGAGTTGCACACATATTACACCATATAGAAATGGTAGTCCAGAGGGTCCTTAATACGATTCAAAAAGTCACATTTCTGAAATAATTGTTTTTCGGGGCAGACAATATGGTGTTTGTGAATCGCTATTTATTGAGATTTTTGGTAATGGTGTTTCCATAATTGTTGGTGTTGTCTATTTACCTGGTGGTGATATACATGCATTTGAAAGCCTTCATAGTGACCTATTTGATAGATATTCTGATATTATTGTTATGGGGGATTTTAATTGTGATCTTTTTAATCCAGCAAAATCAATCAACTTTCGAAGATTAATCTCAAGATGTGGCCTTCACATTTCTCATAACTGTTTACCCACTCATCTTCATTTGTCAAATTGTTCCACCTCGCTCCTAGATTTTTTCCTGAGTAGCCAACCTTCTGCTGTTGATTACAAAACTCAATTGCAATTTCCATTTTTCTCATCATATCATAGTGTTATAATAATTACCATTAAATTTTCTATGCCGTTACGTAACAACATAGTTCGATTTAAGGATTATAATCGTGTTAACTTCAGTGATCTTATCCGATATTCTGAGCAATTTGATATATCACCTATTTTCTGTACAAATGATGTTGATCTGCAATTATCGACTTTGACCAACTTAATTTATGGCCTTCACAACTTTGTACCTTCATCCACTATTAAACCAAATCCATCTCTTTCCAGTTGGATGAATTCCAGAGATATTACTTATGCTAGATCTGAAAGGGATCTTGCTTATGGGGCTTACCTTAGGAATAGAACTGATGAAAATTGGAAGTGTTATTGTAAACTGAGAAATAAGGCTAAATCCGTAATTAGAAAATCGCGTCGAAAATATGGTGAACGATTGTTTACTGGGATAAATAATAATCAAATATGGAGTAGATCACGTAGTTTAGGTTGTACTGGTCGTGTGGAATCTGAAGCTGATATTAGGGATGTTGAGGAAATAGCTAGATCTTTTTTAAATAATATGAGGCCTAACGCTTATGGCGAATTTAGGTTTGATAACTTCTCTGATAGTATAGGATCTTTTTCTTTTGACCCGGTTACCGAAACTGATATTCTCATAGCCTTAAACTCCATTAAATCTAATGCCAGGGGACGTGACAATATTCCTATTAAATTTATAAAAATAATTTTTCCCCTCATCTCCTCGAGTTTTCTTCACATAGTAAATACGATATTTACTGTCTGCAAGTTTCCCACAAATTGGAATATTGGTAAAGTGGTACCCATCTCTAAAAAGGCAATAATGAAAGTTTTAGACCCATTACTATTTTACCGGCTATGTCTAAAATTATGGAAAACTTAATAAAGGTACAGATTTTATCCCACTGGTGTACAATTTTCATTAATTAATCCAAATCAGTATGCTTTTCAAAAGAATCTAAATACTACTTCTTTACTCCTCTCACTAACTGAATCGGTTAGGAGAAAATTAGATAGTCATTTAAATTGCATAATGGTTTCTTTAGACCTTACTAAAGCTTTTGATCGCATTAATCATAACATTCTTATAAAAAAGCTTAAAGAGAACTTCAATTTTTCTAAATCAGCATGTAAATTAGTATATTCTTATCTCGTAAATCGTTACCAATATGTTTCCTTTAACGGGTCCTGCTCTAGTACTGATCTTGTTACCTCGGGTGTACCTCAAGCTTCAGTTCTTGGGCCTATATTGTTCCTTTTATATTTAAATAACTGCATTTCAGTTATGAACAACAACTTCTGTCAGCCCTATGTTTTTGCTGATGACATCTTCCTTTTGTATACTGCGGATTTTAGAAATATAAATTTTGAATATTCTTTAAATGATCATCTCAATTCTATATCAACTTGGATGTATACGAATTCGCTTGAGATTAATCCTTCAAAAACGAAGGCTTTGCAATTTTGTTCTTCTGATAGAAATTTGTTATTCCCTAGACTATTCATAAGTGGCTGTGAAATTGGTTTTTCTGATTCTCTTAAATGTCTTGGTATTATATTGGACGCTAAATTTACATTTTCAGATCATGTTAATTCCATAGCTAACACATGTTGTCTAGTCTTGAGAAGACTTTACAGATTAAAAGCCTATACACCAAAATATATTAGGAGTCGACTTGCCTATTCACTAATTATGTCACGTGTAAACTACTGCCTTGAAGTTTTTTCTGTGACATGGTCTTATAATTTGCACATTATTGAAGGAATTGTCAGAAAAATTGTGCGCTATGTATTTGATGTAAATATACAAGAACATGATCGTGTTTCGTCACTTGTTCCTATATTCTTAAGATGTGAATTTCATGATTATCTGAATCTACGTATTTTGCTTCACTTTTACAAAATTATGATACATAGACAACCTACATTACTGTTAAATATGTTTTCTTTTATTAACTCAACACGTAACATTCAGATTGATGTTCCATTGGGACATCTTTCTATTTTTCATCGTTCCTTTCTAATTAGAACTCACAGAATTTGGAGCACACTTCCCAATGATCTCAAATTGTTTTCGTATTCTTACCTTACATATAAAAGGAAACTCCTTGATTACTTTAATAGAGATCAACTTTAAATGTTAAGTTGTTTTAAATTCTTAACTCCTTTATTTATTACATTGTTAAAACTTTGGCTGTAGAAACCTGTTAGTTTAAATTCTTTATACAATAGTTATATGGCTGGGGAGCCTTTTATCTTCTACTTCTTATTTTTTATCTAAGTTTTTATATTTAATAATATTGTTCTTAATATTCACTAAATTCACATATGTACATAGATATTTTACTAACAGTACATGTTCTTGGCCACGAAGGCTTCTTTGTATTGATATCTAATAAATAAATATATAAATAAATAAAATAAAAATTAATTTTGAAAAAAGTCTTATTATTTTGAAATTTCTGGAGAAGATCAATGACCATTTTGGACAAATATGGAGTTGCACACATATTACACCATATAGAAATGGTAGTCCAGAGGGTCCTAAATACGATTCCAAAAGTCGCATTTCTGAAATAATTTTGGAATTTCAGAAAATTAATTTTGAAAAAAATCTTTATTAATTAGTATTGTGGTTATTTTGTTGAACTATTCATGGTTTTTAATCCAAATTTTTACTATTTTTAATTAGGCTTAAGTTCATTAAATTTAATTTTCATTAAATTATTTTTATGAAGAAAGGAATTTTTACAACATGGAAGATTAATTAAAATTGTTATTGATAATTTTCATTCTTGACTGACCTGGGATTCGAAGCCAGGCTGGCTGGCGTGTGATTCGAACCCAGGCGGCTGGTTACCCTGACATGTTTCGACCTCAACCACTAGGTCTTCTCAAAGGGATTTGCCGTCTTACACTCGCAGCCATCGAAGACTGCTGACGTCAGTAGTCAAATATCAATCCTTAAACCAAATTGTATTTTAACCTTTGGTAGATCGAAATTTGCTTATTGAATGATTATCCATTTTTAATTGATCTCACATGTTTTCCTTACTTCTGTTTTTTCCGTACTTTTGTCAAGAATTCTTCTTGAAGTCCAAAGTACATTTTTTGTTTATCATGTTTTTTTGTCTTTCTTTTTTCTTGTTGACATTTTTCAGCACAACTTGAAGGACAAATGAACACATAGAGCTTGTGCCTTAGCTTTAACAATAATTAGTATTGTGGTTATTTTGTTGAACTATTCATGGTTTTTAATCCAAATTTTTACTATTTTTAATTAGGCTTAAGTTCATTAAATTTAATTTTCATTAAATTATTTTTATGAAGAAAGGAATTTTTACAACATGGAAGATTAATTAAAATTGTTATTGATAATTTTCATTCTTGACTGACCTGGGATTCGAAGCCAGGCTGGCTGGCGTGTGATTCGAACCCAGGCGGCTGGTTACCCTGACATGTTTCGACCTCAACCACTAGGTCTTAATTTTCATTAAATTATTTTTATGAAGAAAGGAATTTTTACAACATGGAAGATTAATTAAAATTGTTATTGATAATTTTCATTCTTGACTGACCTGGGATTCGAAGCCAGGCTGGCTGGCGTGTGATTCGAACCCAGGCGGCTGGTTACCCTGACATGTTTCGACCTCAACCACTAGGTCTTCTCAAAGGGATTTGCCGTCTTACACTCGCAGCCATCGAAGACTGCTGACGTCAGTAGTCAAATATCAATCCTTAAACCAAATTGTATTTTAACCTTTGGTAGATCGAAATTTGCTTATTGAATGATTATCCATTTTTAATTGATCTCACATGTTTTCCTTACTTCTGTTTTTTCCGTACTTTTGTCAAGAATTCTTCTTGAAGTCCAAAGTACATTTTTTGTTTATCATGTTTTTTTGTCTTTCTTTTTTCTTGTTGACATTTTTCAGCACAACTTGAAGGACAAATGAACACATAGAGCTTGTGCCTTAGCTTTAACAATAATTAGTATTGTGGTTATTTTGTTGAACTATTCATGGTTTTTAATCCAAATTTTTACTATTTTTAATTAGGCTTAAGTTCTTTAAACTTAATTTTCATTAAATTATTTTTATGAAGAAAGGAATTTTTACAACATGGAAGATTAATTAAAATTGTTATTGATAATTTTCATTCTTGACTGACCTGGGATTCGAAGCCAGGCTGGCTGGCGTGTGATTCGAACCCAGGCGGCTGGTTACCCTGACATGTTTCGACCTCAACCACTAGGTCTTCTCAAAGGGATTTGCCGTCTTACACTCGCAGCCATCGAAGACTGCTGACGTCAGTAGTCAAATATCAATCCTTAAACCAAATTGTATTTTAACCTTTGGTAGATCGAAATTTGCTTATTGAATGATTATCCATTTTTAATTGATCTCACATGTTTTCCTTACTTCTGTTTTTTCCGTACTTTTGTCAAGAATTCTTCTTGAAGTCCAAAGTACATTTTTTGTTTATCATGTTTTTTTGTCTTTCTTTTTTCTTGTTGACATTTTTCAGCACAACTTGAAGGACAAATGAACACATAGAGCTTGTGCCTTAGCTTTAACAATAATTAGTATTGTGGTTATTTTGTTGAACTATTCATGGTTTTTAATCCAAATTTTTACTATTTTTAATTAGGCTTAAGTTCATTAAATTTAATTTTCATTAAATTATTTTTATGAAGAAAGGAATTTTTACAACATGGAAGATTAATTAAAATTGTTATTGATAATTTTCATTCTTGACTGACCTGGGATTCGAAGCCAGGCTGGCTGGCGTGTGATTCGAACCCAGGCGGCTGGTTACCCTGACATGTTTCGACCTCAACCACTAGGTCTTAATTTTCATTAAATTATTTTTATGAAGAAAGGAATTTTTACAACATGGAAGATTAATTAAAATTGTTATTGATAATTTTCATTCTTGACTGACCTGGGATTCGAAGCCAGGCTGGCTGGCGTGTGATTCGAACCCAGGCGGCTGGTTACCCTGACATGTTTCGACCTCAACCACTAGGTCTTCTCAAAGGGATTTGCCGTCTTACACTCGCAGCCATCGAAGACTGCTGACGTCAGTAGTCAAATATCAATCCTTAAACCAAATTGTATTTTAACCTTTGGTAGATCGAAATTTGCTTATTGAATGATTATCCATTTTTAATTGATCTCACATGTTTTCCTTACTTCTGTTTTTTCCGTACTTTTGTCAAGAATTCTTCTTGAAGTCCAAAGTACATTTTTTGTTTATCATGTTTTTTTGTCTTTCTTTTTTCTTGTTGACATTTTTCAGCACAACTTGAAGGACAAATGAACACATAGAGCTTGTGCCTTAGCTTTAACAATAATTAGTATTGTGGTTATTTTGTTGAACTATTCATGCTTTTTAATCCAAATTTTTACTATTTTTAATTAGGCTTAAGTTCATTAAATTTAATTTTCATTAAATTATTTTTATGAAGAAAGGAATTTTTACAACATGGAAGATTAATTAAAATTGTTATTGATAATTTTCATTCTTGACTGACCTGGGATTCGAAGCCAGGCTGGCTGGCGTGTGATTCGAACCCAGGCGGCTGGTTACCCTGACATGTTTCGACCTCAACCACTAGGTCTTCTCAAAGGGATTTGCCGTCTTACACTCGCAGCCATCGAAGACTGCTGACGTCAGTAGTCAAATATCAATCCTTAAACCAAATTGTATTTTAACCTTTGGTAGATCGAAATTTGCTTATTGAATGATTATCCATTTTTAATTGATCTCACATGTTTTCCTTACTTCTGTTTTTTCCGTACTTTTGTCAAGAATTCTTCTTGAAGTCCAAAGTACATTTTTTGTTTATCATGTTTTTTTGTCTTTCTTTTTTCTTGTTGACATTTTTCAGCACAACTTGAAGGACAAATGAACACATAGAGCTTGTGCCTTAGCTTTAACAATAATTAGTATTGTGGTTATTTTGTTGAACTATTCATGGTTTTTAATCCAAATTTTTACTATTTTTAATTAGGCTTAAGTTCTTTAAACTTAATTTTCATTAAATTATTTTTATGAAGAAAGGAATTTTTACAACATGGAAGATTAATTAAAATTGTTATTGATAATTTTCATTCTTGACTGACCTGGGATTCGAAGCCAGGCTGGCTGGCGTGTGATTCGAACCCAGGCGGCTGGTTACCCTGACATGTTTCGACCACAACCACTAGGTCTTCTCAAAGGGATTTGCCGTCTTACACTCGCAGCCATCGAAGACTGCTGACGTCAGTAGTCAAATATCAATCCTTAAACCAAATTGTATTTTAACCTTTGGTAGATCGAAATTTGCTTATTGAATGATTATCCATTTTTAATTGATCTCACATGTTTTCCTTACTTCTGTTTTTTCCGTACTTTTGTCAAGAATTCTTCTTGAAGTCCAAAGTACATTTTTTGTTTATCATGTTTTTTTGTCTTTCTTTTTTCTTGTTGACATTTTTCAGCACAACTTGAAGGACAAATGAACACATAGAGCTTGTGCCTTAGCTTTAACAATAATTAGTATTGTGGTTATTTTGTTGAACTATTCATGCTTTTTAATCCAAATTTTTACTATTTTTAATTAGGCTTAAGTTCATTAAATTTAATTTTCATTAAATTATTTTTATGAAGAAAGGAATTTTTACAACATGGAAGATTAATTAAAATTGTTATTGATAATTTTCATTCTTGACTGACCTGGGATTCGAAGCCAGGCTGGCTGGCGTGTGATTCGAACCCAGGCGGCTGGTTACCCTGACATGTTTCGACCTCAACCACTAGGTCTTCTCAAAGGGATTTGCCGTCTTACACTCGCAGCCATCGAAGACTGCTGACGTCAGTAGTCAAATATCAATCCTTAAACCAAATTGTATTTTAACCTTTGGTAGATCGAAATTTGCTTATTGAATGATTATCCATTTTTAATTGATCTCACATGTTTTCCTTACTTCTGTTTTTTCCGTACTTTTGTCAAGAATTCTTCTTGAAGTCCAAAGTACATTTTTTGTTTATCATGTTTTTTTGTCTTTCTTTTTTCTTGTTGACATTTTTCAGCACAACTTGAAGGACAAATGAACACATAGAGCTTGTGCCTTAGCTTTAACAATAATTAGTATTGTGGTTATTTTGTTGAACTATTCATGGTTTTTAATCCAAATTTTTACTATTTTTAATTAGGCTTAAGTTCTTTAAACTTAATTTTCATTAAATTATTTTTATGAAGAAAGGAATTTTTACAACATGGAAGATTAATTAAAATTGTTATTGATAATTTTCATTCTTGACTGACCTGGGATTCGAAGCCAGGCTGGCTGGCGTGTGATTCGAACCCAGGCGGCTGGTTACCCTGACATGTTTCGACCTCAACCACTAGGTCTTCTCAAAGGGATTTGCCGTCTTACACTCGCAGCCATCGAAGACTGCTGACGTCAGTAGTCAAATATCAATCCTTAAACCAAATTGTATTTTAACCTTTGGTAGATCGAAATTTGCTTATTGAATGATTATCCATTTTTAATTGATCTCACATGTTTTCCTTACTTCTGTTTTTTCCGTACTTTTGTCAAGAATTCTTCTTGAAGTCCAAAGTACATTTTTTGTTTATCATGTTTTTTTGTCTTTCTTTTTTCTTGTTGACATTTTTCAGCACAACTTGAAGGACAAATGAACACATAGAGCTTGTGCCTTAGCTTTAACAATAATTAGTATTGTGGTTATTTTGTTGAACTATTCATGGTTTTTAATCCAAATTTTTACTATTTTTAATTAGGCTTAAGTTCATTAAATTTAATTTTCATTAAATTATTTTTATGAAGAAAGGAATTTTTACAACATGGAAGATTAATTAAAATTGTTATTGATAATTTTCATTCTTGACTGACCTGGGATTCGAAGCCAGGCTGGCTGGCGTGTGATTCGAATCCCAGGTCAGTCAAGAATGAAAATTATCAATAACAATTTTAATTAATCTTCCATGTTGTAAAAATTCCTTTCTTCATAAAAATAATTTAATGAAAATTAAATTTAATGAACTTAAGCCTAATTAAAAATAGTAAAAATTTGGATTAAAAAATCTTTATTTTGAAATTTCTGTAGAAGATCAATGACCATTTTGGACAAATATGGAGTTGCACACATATTACACCATATAGAAATGGTTGTCCAGAGGGTCCTAAATACGATTCCAAAAGTCACATTTCTGAAATAATTTTGGAATTTCAGAAAATTAATTTTAAAAAAAAATTCTTATTATTTTGAAATTTCTGGAGAAGATCAATGACCATTTTGAACAATTATATAGTTGCACACATATACCACCATATAGAAATGGTAGTACAGAGGGTCCTAAGTACGATTCCAAAAGTCGCATTTCTGAAATAATTTTGGAATTTCAGAAAGTTAATTTTGAAAAAAGTCTTATTATTTTGAAATTTCTGGAGAAGATCAGAAAATTAATTTTGAAAAGACTTATTATTTTGAAATTTCTGGAGAACATCAATGACTATTTTGGACAAATATGGAGTTTTCACACATATTACACCATATAGAAATGGTAGTCCAGAGGGTCCTAAATACGATTCCAAAAGTCACATTTCTGAAATAATTTTGGAATTTCCGAAAATTAATTTTGAAAAAAGTCTTATTATATTGAAATTTGTGGAGAAGTCCAATGACCATTTTGGACAAATATGGAGTTGCACACATATTACACCATATAGAAATGGTAGTACAGAGGGTCCTTAATACGATTCCAAAAGTCACATTTCTGAAATAATTTTGGAATTTCAGAAAATTAATTTGGAAAAAAGTCTTATTATATTGAAATTTCTGGAGAAGATCAATGACCATTTTGGACTATTGTAAAAACCCTTTTGTATAATTCTCAAGCGCAAGGAAATAATAAAAGTCACAGCCACAATTTCACAAATGATCTTTATTGTTCGGAATTCAATTTGCAAGTAAGGTTTTATAATACATAAAAAGAAGAATGATGCTTCAAAAAGAAAAAATTAAAAAACGGTAAAACATACATATGTAGATGTATGCGTGTGAATGTTGAAAGGTTGCATTGTAATAGAGTTGCCATTACAACACTGCCCCTCAATGAACATTTCAAACTTCATAAATATCCATCAAGATAAATTATTTTATACAAGGCCAATCATTCCCACAAACTTCTCATGGCTAGGCTTAGCCAAGTTCTTTGTAAGGACGTCTGCTAAATTTTCAGAGCTGCAACAATATTTCAAATCAACGTCACCCTTCCGGAAAACATCCCGTATGTAGTGATATTTAATATCGATATGTTTGCTCCTCTGATGGTAAACTGGATTCTTTACCAGGTTCATGGCACTAATGTTGTCGCCATTGATAACTATCGGTTTTGGACACCGAAGTTGCATTTCATTCAGTAATTTTATCAAAAAAGTAGCCTCCTTGGAGCAAGATGAAAGAGACATATACTCCGCCTCTGTAATGCTGAGCGCCACTGTCGCTTGTTTCTTAGACTCATATGAAAAAACTGCGCCAGCCCACAAAAACACATATCCAGTATAGGATCTTCGGTCGGTAGTATCACCCCCCCAGTCAGCATCCGTATAACACTCAATTGGCTTTCCAGTCTTTCTATATATTAGTTGCAATTGTAATGTCGTAGATAAATACCTTAATATTCTCTTGGCAGCTAGCATGTGTTCTACGTGTGGATCCTTGTTCCTCTGTGAAAGTTTGCTTACAGAATGTAATATATCGGGCCTTGTGTTTATTGCTATGTACATGAGCGAGCCAATTAAAGATTGGTATTGCGTTTGGTCAACCCTCCTACAATCATCTTTCTCGCATTTTACCTGATATTTCGGGTCAAGAGGTGTTGCTATAGGTCTACATGTTGTCATATCATGCTCTCTCAAAAGCCTTCTTATATGAGATTTTTGGCTAACCGATATTCGCCCCCTATCACCATCTCGATCCACTGCCAGGCTTAGAAAATATTTTACCGGACCTTTATCCACTACTTTAACTCTTTCAGCAATAAGACTTTTAATTTCTTTCATGTCCTCCTGTGTCGAACAGGCAATTAACAAGTCGTCAACGTAGACTGCAATTATACTAATAAAATTACCATTGTGTTTAACATATACACACGGCTCCGAATCACACGACCGAAACCCAATTTCTTTCAAGATGCTATCCAATTTCAAATTCCACTGTCGTCCCGACTGCTTTAATCCATAAAGTGCTTTCTTCAATTTAAGGACCATCTGTGGATGTTTTGAGTCAACAAATTTTTGTGGTTGTGTCATGTAAACGTCATTATCTAAATCGCCGTTCGAATAGGCTGATGAGACGTCCATTTGATGGAGATATAATTCATATACGGCAGCTATGGCAAAAATCATTCTTATAGTGTCGTATCGCACCACAGGCGAAAACGTTTCGGTGTAGTTTACGCCATACTTTTGAGAGCACCCTTTTGCCACAAGTCTCGCCTTAAAACGCTCAATTTCATCTCTCACATTTTTCTTAATCGTAAAAACCCACTTATTGGAAATGGCCTTTTGTCCCAAGGGAAGTTCTACTAATTCCCATGTATCGTTTTCTAATAATGAGTTATATTCGGCCCGCATTGCCTCCAACCATTCACGACCATAAATGCTATTTAATGCCTCATCAACTGTCTCAGGGATTTTTATATTAGCATCTGTATATACCATACTGAGAACATTATATTCCTTTTTAGGTCTGCCAGGAGCGCCCGAACGAAGAATACGTGGTCTGCCTGGACCAATTTTTACTTCTTCTATATTTGTGACATCTTCTTCAGCCGATTCAAACCCCTCGAAATCACTGTGATCCTCCGACCCTATTGATTGTATATCATCAGCTAGTATATCATCTGTATTGTCTGGTAGCAGGTCAATATTCAGCCCCATAATCTGTTCCTCTGGCTGTTCAACAAAATATACGTCACGGGCTACGATCAACTGTTGTGTGTTTCGGTTAAACAAACGATAAGCTTTAGAAGTATCAGAGTATCCCATCATGACGCACTCCGTACCCTTAGGTTCAAATTTACTCTTCTGCCGCTTATCCAAAACAATAACTGTAGAGCCAAAAATCCTTAAGTGGCCTACAAAAGGTTTACTACCATAAAAAGTTTCGTAAGGTGTGGTACCACTTAGCGCACGAGTGGGGGCTCTGTTCCGTAGGTAAGCTGCAGTATTAACTGCCTCACCCCATAAACTCTCATCAAGCTTTGCTGCTGTCAGCATACATCTTGCCATTTCGATTAACGTTCGGTTAAACCTTTCGGCAACGCCATTTTGCTGCGGTGTATATGGCACAGTTAATTGACGCAGTATACCCTTGTCCTTAAGGTAGTTGTCGAAAGCCCTGTTTACAAATTCGGTTCCATTGTCACTTCTGAGTATCTTTATTTTCATTCCCGTTTGCCGTTCAATCATAGTTTGGAATTCCCGAAATTTGCTGAAAACTTCATATTTACTTCTCAAAAAATACACGAACACATAACGTGACTTATCGTCGATAAATGTCAGCAAGTATTTGGCCCCACCAATCGATAAATTTCTCATTGGCCCACAGACATCTGTATGGATGATTTCCAAGATTTCATTAGCACGAGTCTCAGAAGTGTTGAACGGCCTTTGTGTACATTTGCTCTTCATGCAAACCGAGCATTGTATATTTGGTGGTATATTGAGACTCATACCACGTACTAATTCTTTATCAATCATTTCTCTTATGCTGCCAAAATTAAGATGACCGAATCGGCAATGCCACTTCATGGCTTCATCAGACGATTTCCTCGCAAAGAACAATTTTTTATTACTTGATTCAAATAAAAACAGATCACGTACCTTATCTGCACGGAAAATGATTCCTCCGTGCATATCCTTTATGTAGACGTTGCTTTCATTAAACACCACAGTATTACCAAATTCAACAGCTTTAGAAACAGAAATAAAATTGCACTGCAATCCGGGTACAAACAAAACATTCGCCAAAGTGATATCGCGCTTGCCAACACTTAAATGCACTGTGCCAATACCTTCAGCCTTCATGAAATTTTCCCCAGCAAGTATTATTGTTTCATCATGTTGTTTGAACTCATCAAACATTTCACGACTACAGCACAAATGCGATGACGCCCCGCTGTCAATACACCACGCATTAGATCGTAAATCATCATTCCTTACTGCTGAAAATAACGAATTCTTCTTCGTGTTGTTGTTTTGTTGTCCCTTTTGCTCATCTCTTTTGTTTTCTTTACAATTAGCAGCATAGTGGCCTTTTCGTTTACAGTTGTAACACTTTATGTTTCTCATATTGTTGTATCTACTATTTGCGTCGTTTGTATTCTTATTCTTAGAATCTTTGTTCCTTGTAACGTTATAATCGCGTGCCATAAATGCCTGTACGGCGACTTCTTCATTGTTGTTGTTGTTGTTGTTGTTGGCTTTTTTTCGCTCTCCTTCTTCTATTAATTTAAGTTTTAGGGTTGGTAGAGAGGGAAGTTCGTCACGGGACTCTAGAGCAACGACTAGTGGCTCATACGACTTTGGTAGGCTAGCAAGAAGCATTATTACAAATAGTTCCTCCTGTAAGGTAACTCCCGTCTCTCCTAACTTCTCCACAACAGAAGCAAAATTACATACATAACGCTGCATGCACTCGCCATCTGACATACGCATGCCCAATATTTGTTTAAATAACGTGACCTTACGGACTGGTCCCTTTGGACGATGAATCTCACGAAGAGTATACCAGGCATCTTTGGATGTGGCACAATTTTTCACATATCCAATTTGTATTGGTGTAATACTAAAAACTATTGTCGCCATTGCCTTTTCATCCTTGGCCTTCCATGTTGCAAGTGCAGCCGCATTTTCCGGCACATCCTCAGGCTTAACACCATCGGACACTAGAGACCACAGCTCCTGGTGTACCAATACACTTTTCACTTGCAGATTCCATGAGTCATAATTGGACTCATCCAATTTCTCAATATTAAACATGGAACCACTCATTATTTATATGAAGAACTCGATACTATTATTTCCTTAATTATCTGGGCCCATAACCTATTGTAAAAACCCCTTTGTATAATTCTCAAGCGCAAGGAAATAATAAAAGTCACAGCCACAATTTCACAAATGATCTTTATTGTTCGGAATTCAATTTGCAAGAAAAAGAAGAATGATGCTTCAAAAAGAAAAAATTAAAAAACGGTAAAACATACATATGTAGATGTATGCGTGTGAATGTTGAAAGGTTGCATTGTAATAGAGTTGCCATTACAACATGGACAAATATGGAGTTGCACACATATGACACCATAAAGAAATGGTAGTCCAGAGGGTCCTAAATACGATTCCAAAAGTCACATTTCTGAAATAATTTTGGAATTTCAGAAAATTAATTTTGAAAAAAGTCTTATATTGAAATTTCTGGAGAAGATTAATGACCATTTTGAACAAATATGGAGTTGCACACATATAACACCATATAGAAATGGTAGTCCAGAGGGTCCTAAATACGATTCCAAAAGTCACATTTCTGAAATAATTTTGGAATTTCAGAAAATTAATTTTGAAAATAGTCTTATTATTTTGAAATTTCTGGAGAAAATCAATGACCAATGACAAATATGGAGTTGCACACATTACACCATATAGAAATGGTAGTCCAGAGGGTCCTAAATACGATTCCAAAAGTCACATTTCTGAAATAATTTTGGAATTTCAGGAAATTAATTTTGAAAAATGGCTTATTATTTTGAAATTTCTGGAGAAGATCAATGACCATTTTGTGCAAATATAGAGTTGCACACATATTACACCATATAGAAATGGTAGTCCAGAGGGTCCTTAATACGATTCCAAAAGTCACATTTCTGAAATAATTGTTTTTCGGGGCAGACAATATGGTGTTTGTGAATCGCTATTTATTGAGATTTTTGGTAATGGTGTTTCCATAATTGTTGGTGTTGTCTATTTACCTGGTGGTGATATACATGCATTTGAAAGCCTTCATAGTGACCTATTTGATAGATATTCTGATATTATTGTTATGGGGGATTTTAATTGTGATCTTTTTAATCCAGCAAAATCAATCAACTTTCGAAGATTAATCTCAAGATGTGGTCTTCACATTTCTCATAACTGTTTACCCACTCATCTTCATTTGTCAAATTGTTCCACCTCGCTCCTAGATTTTTTCCTGAGTAGCCAACCTTCTGCTGTTGATTACAAAACTCAATTGCAATTTCCATTTTTCTCATCATATCATAGTTTTATAATAATTTCCATTAAATTTTCTATGCCGTTACGTAACAACATAGTTCGATTTAAGGATTATAATCGTGTTAACTTCAGTGATCTTATCCGATATTCTGAGCAATTTGATATATCACCTATTTTCTGTACAAATGATGTTGATCTGCAATTATCGACTTTGACCAACTTAATTTATGGCCTTCACAACTTTGTACCTTCATCCACTATTAAACCAAATCCATCTCTTTCCAGTTGGATGAATTCCAGAGATATTACTTATGCTAGATCTGAAAGGGATCTTGCTTATGGGGCTTACCTTAGGAATAGAACTGATGAAAATTGGAAGTGTTATTGTAAACTGAGAAATAAGGCTAAATCCGTAATTAGAAAATCGCGTCGAAAATATGGTGAACGATTGTTTACTGGGATAAATAATAATCAAATATGGAGTAGATCACGTAGTTTAGGTTGTACTGGTCGTGTGGAATCTGAAGCTGATATTAGGGATGTTGAGGAAATAGCTAGATCTTTTTTAAATAATATGAGGCCTAACGCTTATGGCGAATTTAGGTTTGATAACTTCTCTGATAGTATAGGATCTTTTTCTTTTGACCCGGTTACCGAAACTGATATTCTCATAGCCTTAAACTCCATTAAATCTAATGACAGGGGACATGACAATATTCCTATTAAATTTATAAAAATAATTTTTCCCCTCATCTCCTCGAGTTTTCTTCACATAGTAAATAAGATATTTACTGTCTGCAAGTTTCCCACAAATTGGAAGATTGGTAAAGTGGTACCCATCTCTAAAAAGGCAATAATGAAAGTTTTAGACCCATTACTATTTTACCGGCTATGTCTAAAATTATGGAAAACTTAATAAAGGTACAGATTTTATCCCACTCTGTACAATTTTCATTAATTAATCCAAATCAGTATGCTTTTCAAAAGAATCTAAATACTACTTCTTTACTCCTCTCACAAACTGAATCGGTTAGGAGAAAATTAGATAGTCATTTAAATTGCATAATGGTTTCTTTAGACCTTACTAAAGCTTTTGATCGCATTAATCATAACATTCTTATAAAAAAGCTTAAAGAGAACTTCAATTTTTCTAAATCAGCATGTAAATTAGTATATTCTTATCTCGTAAATCGTTACCAATATGTTTCCTTTAACGGGTCCTGCTCTAGTACTGATCTTGTTACCTCGGGTGTACCTCAAGGTTCAGTTCTTGGGCCTATATTGTTCCTTTTATATTTAAATAACTGCATTTCAGTTATGAACAACAACTTCTGTCAGCCCTATGTTTTTGCTGATGACATCTTCCTTTTGTATACTGCGGATTTTAGAAATATAAATTTTGAATATTCTTTAAATGATCATCTCAATTCTATATCAACTTGGATGATACGAATTCGCTTGAGATTAATCCTTCAAAAACGAAGGCTATGCAATTTTGTTCTTCTGATAGAAATTTGTTATTCCCTAGACTATTCATAAGTGGCTGTGAAATTGGTTTTTCTGATTCTCTTAAATGTCTTGGTATTATTTTGGACGCTAAATTTACATTTTCAGATCATGTTAATTCCATAGCTAACACATGTTGTCTAGTCTTGAGAAGACTTTACAGATTAAAAGCCTATACACCAAAATATATTAGGAGTCGACTTGCCTATTCACTAATTATGTCACGTGTAACCTACTGCCTTGAAGTTTTTTCTGGGACATGGTCTTATAATTTGCACATTATTGAAGGAATTGTCAGAAAAATTGTGCGCTATGTATTTGATGTAAATATACAAGAACATGATCGTGTTTCGTCACTTGTTCCTATATTCTTAAGATGTGAATTTCATGATTATCTGAATCTACGTATTTTGCTTCACTTTTACAAAATTATGATACATAGACAACCTACATTACTGTTAAATATGTTTTCTTTTATTAACTCAACACGTAACATTCAGATTGATGTTCCACTGGGACATCTTTCTATTTTTCATCGTTCCTTTCTAATTAGAACTCACAGAATTTGGAGCACACTTCCCAATGATCTCAAATTGTTTTCGTATTCTTACCTTACATATAAAAGGAAACTCCTTGATTACTTTAATAGAGATCAACTTTAAATGTTAAGTTGTTTTAAATTCTTAACTCCTTTATTTATTACATTGTTAAAACTTTGGCTGTAGAAACCTGTTAGTTTAAATTCTTTATACAATAGTTATATGGCTGGGGAGCCTTTTATCTTCTACTTCTTATTTTTTATCTAAGTTTTTATATTTAATAATATTGTTCTTAATATTCACTAAATTCACATATGTACATAGATATTTTACTAACAATACATGTTCTTGGCCACGAAGGCTTCTTTGTATTGATATCTAATAAATAAATAAATAAAATAAAAATAAATTTTGAAAAAAGTCTTATTATTTTGAAATTTCTGGAGAAGATAAATGACCATTTTGGACAAATATGGAGTTGCACACATATTACACCATATAGAAATGGTAGTCCAGAGGGTCCTAAATACGATTCCAAAAGTCGCATTTCTAAAATAATTTTGGAATTTCAGAAAATTAATTTTGAAAAAAATCTTTATTTTGAAATTTCTGGAGAAGATCAATGACCATTTTGGACAAATATGGAGTTGCACACATATTACACCATATAGAAATGGTAGTCCAGAGAGTCCTAAATACGATTCCAAAAGTCAAATTTTTGAAATAATTTTGGAATTTTAGAAAATTAATTTTGAAAAAAGTCTTATTATATTGAAATTTCTGGAGAAGATCGATGACCATTTTGGACAAATATGGAGTTGCACACATATTACACCATATAGAAATGGTAGTCCAGAGGGTCCTTAATACGATTCCAAAAGTCACATTTCTGAAATAATTTTGGAATTTCAGAAAATTAATTTTGAAAAAAGTCTTATTATTTTGAAATTTCTGGAGAAAATCAATGACCATTTTGGACAAATATGGAGTTGCACACATATTACACCATATAGAAACCGTAGTCCAAAGGGTCCTAAATACAATTCCAAAAGTCACATTTCTGAAATAATTTTTGAAATTTCGGAAAATTAATTTTGAAAAAAGTCTTATTATTTTGAAATTTCTGGAGACGATCAATGACCATTTTGGACAAATATGGGGTTGCACACATATTACACCATATAAAAATGGTAGTCCAGAGAGTCCTAAATACGATTCCAAAAGTCAAACTTCTGAAAAAGTTTTGGAATTTCAGAAAATTAATTTTGAAAAAAGTCTTATTATATTGAAATTTCTGGAGAAGATCAATGCCCATTTTGGACAAATATAGAGTTGCACACATATTACACCATATAGAAATGGTAGTCCAGAGGGTCCTTGATACGATTCCAAAAGTCACATTTCTGAAATAATTTTGGAATTTCAGGAAATTAATTTTGAAAAATGGCTTATTATTTTGAAATTTCTGGAGAAGATCAATGACCATTTTGTACAAATATAGAGTTGCACACATATTACACCATATATAAATGGTAGTCCAGAGGGTCCTTAATACGATTCCAAAAGTCACATTTCTGAAATTATTTTGGAATTTCAGAAAATTAACTTTGAAAAAAGTCTTATTATTTTGAAATTTCTGGAGAAGATCAATGACCATTTTGGATAAATATGGAGTTGCACACATATTACACCATATAGAAATGGTAGTCCAGAGGGTCCTAAATACGATTCCAAAGTCACATTTCTGAAATAATTTTGGAATTTCAGAAAATTAATTTTGAAAAAAGTCTTACTATTTTGAAATTTCTGGAGAAGATCAATGACCATTTTGGACAAATATGGAGTTGCACACATATTACACCATATGGAAATGGTAGTCCAGAGGGTCCTAAATACGATTCCAAAAGTCACATTTCTGAAATAATTTTGGAATTTCAGAAAATTAATTTTAAAAAAAGTCTTATTATATTGAAATTTCTGGGAAGATCAATGACCATTTTGGACAAATATGGAGTTGCACACATATTACACCATATAGAAATGGTAGTCCAGAGGGTCCTAAATACGATTCCAAAAGTCACATTTCTGAAATAATTTTGGAATTTCAGAAAATTAATTTTAAAAAAAGTCTTATTATATTGAAATTTCTGGAGAAGATCAATGACCATTTTGGACAAATATGGAGTTGCACACATATTACACCATATAGAAATGGTGGTCCAGAGGGTCCTAAATACGATTCCAAAAGTCACATTTCTGAAATAATTTTGGAATTTCAGAAAATTAATTTTGAAAAAAGTCTTACTATTTTGAAAGTTCTGGAGAAGATCAATGACCATTTTGGACAAATTTGGAGTTGCACACATATTACACTATATAGAAATGGTAGTCCAGAAGGTCCTAAATACGATTCCAAAAGTCACATTTCTGAAATAATTTTGGAATTTCAGAAAATTAATTTTGAAAAAAGTCTTATTATATTGAAATTTCTGGAGAAGATCAATGACCATTTTGGACAAATATGGAGTTGCACACATATTACACCATATAGAAATGGTAGTCCAGAGGGTCCTAAATACGATTCCAAAAGTCACATTTCTGAATTAATTTTTGAAATTTCGGAAAATTAATTTTGAAAAAAGTCTTATTATTTTGAAATTTCTGGAGACGATCAATGACCATTTTGGACAAATATGGGGTTGCACACATATTACACCATATAAAAATGGTAGTCCAGAGAGTCCTAAATACGATTCCAAAAGTCAAACTTCTGAAATAATTTTGGAATTACAGAAAATTAATTTTGAAAAAAGTCTTATTATTTTGAAATTTCTGGAGAAGATCAATGACCATTTTGGACAAATATGGATTTGCACAAATATTACACCATATAGAAATGGTAGTCCAGAGGGTCCTTAATACGGTTCCAAAACTCACTTTTCTAAAATAATTTTGGAATTTCAGAAAATTAATTTTGAAAAAGTCTTATTATTTTGAAATTTCTGCAGAAGATCAATGACCATTTTGGACAAATATGGAGTTGCACACATATTACACCATATAGAAATGGTAGTCCAGAGGGTCATAAATACGATTCCAAAAGTCACATTTCTGAAATAATTTTGGAATTTCAGAAAATTAATTTTGAAAAGTATTATTTTGAAATTTCTGGAGAAGATCAATGACCATTTTGGACAAATATGGAGTTGCACACATATTACACCATATAGAAATGGTAGTCCTGAGGGTCCTAAATACGATTCCAAAAGTCACATTTCTGAAATAATTTTGGAATTTCAGAAAATTAATTTTGAAAAAAGTCTTATTATATTGAAATTTCTGGAAAAGATCAATGACTATTTTGGACAAATATGGAGTTGCACACATATTACACCATATAGAAATGGTAGTCCAGAGGGTCCTAAGTACGATTCCAAAAGTCACATTTCTGAAATAATTTTGGAATTTCAGAAAATTAATTTTGAAATTTCTGGAGAAGATCAATGACCATTTTGGACAAATATGGAGTTGCACACATATTACACCATATAGAAATGGTAGCCCAGGGGGTCCTAAATACGATTCCAAAAGTCACAGTTCTGAAATAATTTTGGAATTTTAGAAAATTCATTTTGAAAAAAGTATGTATTATTATTTTGAAATTTCTGGAGAAGATCAATGACCATTTTGGACAAATATGGAGTTGCACACATATAACACCATATAGAAATGGTTGTCCAGAGGGTCTTAAATACGATTCCAAAAGTCACATTTTTGAAATAATTTTGGAATTTTGAAATTTCTGGAGAAGATCAATGACCATTTTGGACAAATATGGAGTTGCATACATATTACACCATATAGAAATGGTAGACACCCTGCAATCCATTCTGTCTTTCCAGGATCGGTTAACTTCACGGAATCTTTTCCGTATCACCTCATAGAGACATAGGGGGTTTTACCCCCCGTCCCTTACCACTAAGTCATCGAACCCTCTCTGGCGAGTTCGTCCGCCACCTCAACGCCATCCACCTTTCTATGAATATATGTATGTATAGATTTTCATTCAAATTTAATTAAGCCCGCTAAAAATAGCGCCTTTGGTTATACATATTTGTCAACGCTGTGATTAAGCGCGTTTTGAGAAAGAAAAATTCGTGTGTTGGTTGTTGTTATCGCTATTAAATAAAATGAAAAATAAAAATATATAAAAATAATAATAAAAAAGCGCGTTTTGAGAAAGGAAAATTCGTGTGTTGGTTGTTGTTATCACTATTAAATAAAATGAAAAATAAAAATAAAAACGTTACCTTAATACATATTTTTATAGCCAAATTTATTTAAATTTTTATGGAAAAAAACAGTCCAGAAATTATAAATACATACATCTTCGGAAATTCGAACTGCCTTAAAAACAAGTTTCTAATGTGCGGTTTATGGGCTAGCGGCATCATTTTTCGGCCGTATTTTTTCCAAAATGAGGCCGGTCAGGCATCAACTGTGAATGGTGTTCGCTATCGTGAGATGATAACGAAAATTTTATGGCCCAAATTGGAACATTTGGATGTGCACGATATGTGGTTTCAATTGGACGGTGCCACTTGCCACACAGCTAACGAAACAATGGCTCTTTTGCGCGACAAATTCAATGGCCATGTTATCTCACGTGGTGGCGATGTCAATTGGCCGCCAAGATCATGAGATTTGAAAGAAAAGGTGTACGTCGATAAGCCAGCAACAATACAAGAGCTACAGGATGAGATAATTCAATTATGCCTCAGCGTCATCGAAAATTTGGATCATCGGATGGAGGTGTGCCGCCGATGACACGGCGACCATTTGGCCGATATTTTGTTTCATAAAAATTTAACCCATACCATTATTATCATAATAAAAAGAAATGCCAATAATTTCCTAAATAATTTGTGTTTTATTCAAAACCAACATCGGCCCTTAAAATGTAACCACCCTTTATAATTAAATATTTTTTATTTAAAACATAAAGAATAATTTTTTGGCGTTAGACAAAAAGTCAGAAACAATAGGTTGGTTTTCTTATGTTAAATTGAAAATTATTTATTTGGTGTATTTCATAGACTTTTTCCTAAATATCAGATGATTACGATAATAAGTATTTTTTCTGGACTTAAGTTATTGATGCCAAACGAAAGAGAAAGAAACAAAATTATTAAAGACAATCAAAAACGCAAAATGCATCTTTTTTTTGCTTACGACCTTTTTGCCTAACGGCAAAGAATTTTGTTAAAAACTGACGGTCATCTGTAACAAGGCATCACAATGGACCGTATTGGTCTCTGGGTGAGGGTGTGAAGGAGACTTCACACCAGCCTTTCTACCTACCTACCTACCTACGGTCATCTGTTATTAAAAAAAATAAATAAATAAATTAAAACATAGTAGTTTTTTAATTTTTAAATTAATTTAACACATATGCTATTTATTATTTACAGATTATGAATCAGAATTTCATTACGGTTCAGATTTTGGAGATTCATCTGAAAAAAGTGATGACGATGATATTTTAATGTCAAATTCCGATGAGGAAAGTCTTGAAGGTGGTAACGAGAGTGAATCAGATTTTTCTGTTTGTAGTTTCACTCAACCAGGTGTAGGCAGACCACACAGGCCACCTAGTCCGGATCCTATTTGGCTGCAGGATCGCGACTTTACACCTTTGGAGCTTCCAGAATCATCTCTCGATTTATTAATAGATGCTAAACATGTTTTAAATGCAGTTAGCGTTTATGAAGTTTTAAGAAGATTTCGCCATTTGGTCCGTCTTTCCCCATTTCGATTTGAAGATTTTTGCGCTGCATTAGTTTGTGATGAACAAAGTGCACTATTAACTGACATACATATAATGCTGTTGAAAGCTATACTTCGAGAAGAAGACGTACAGGGTACACATTTCAGTCCACTAGATCAAAAAGATACTGTCAACATAAACCTCTATTTAATTGATTCTATAACTTGGCCAGAAGTTTTAAGAAGTTATGTAGAAAGCGATGAGTCATTTGATCGCGATGTTTTTACTATTTTGTGTGCTGGGGAATATCCCTACACCGACGTTTTGGACCGTATTCGAGTGTTGCAATTTCTGACAGACCAATTTCTTACAACAAATTCGATTCGTGATGTAATGCTACAGGAGGGCCCAATACATTATGATGACCATTGCCGTGTCTGTCATCGATTAGGTGATTTGCTGTGTTGTGAAACATGTCCCGCGGTTTATCACTTAGAATGTGTGGAGCCCCCAATGTTAGATGTGCCTACTGAGGACTGGCAGTGTGGCATATGTAAAGCACATAAAGTAGATGGTGTAGTAGATTGCATTTTACCCCAAGAAAAGCAAGGGGTACTCATACGTCATGATATCTTAGGGCTGGATAGACACGGAAGAAAGTTTTGGTTCATTGCGCGAAGAATATTAGTTGAAGACCAATCAGGCGAAAGGATTTGGTATTACAGTACTGTCTCAAAATTTCAGTTATTATTAAGTTTGCTAGATAGTGATGATCTGGAATCTCGGCTATACTTACAACTATCGGAGTTAAAGGATGACATTTTAAGACAACTCAAAATAACGGAAACTCTAACTAATGAATACAAGCACAATAAAAAGTCATATATTGAAATAGAAAATGAACTTTTATCTAAAAAAGATAAAATCATAGATGAGAGAGATTCACAAGAAAACTGTAATAATACTGAAGCTGATGATGATATAGAATCCAAATTACCAGGGAACAAAATCATTACCAGACAGAAATCTTCACAAATGTCAAGTGGCACTCTTTATTTTAAGTTGGGCATGGAAAATTCTTTCAAAAATTACGTTAACCAATATACATCAAATACAATAGCTTTAAATAAGCCTCAACGAAATGAAGAAAGAGACAAACGTCGGCATTTATCTCACAAGTTTTCACTTACTACAGCATCAGAATTTAAATGGATGGGCGTGACTATGGGCACAGCAGATAACATCATAATAACGTTACGCCAAACATTGCTATCGTTTGAACAAAATATTGCAAATCCATTTCTAAATCCAAACTGGTCTACGTTAAAAAAACTTTGGACTTCGGCAGTAATGTGTTGCCGTAAACCATCAGATTTTGCTCTAGTTATGATGCTTTTCCAATCATCCATAAAGAATGTCGTGTTTGCAAATGTATGGCATGAACAATTGGGGCACACAACATTACGTCGGATTACAGCTTTCGAACGTGAGGACCGTAAAAAAATTGAGAAACGTGAAAAACGGGAAAGAGATGACGAGGAAGAGCGTAATCGCTTAGCTTTCAATTACATAAAGTATACACTTGGCCTAAAGCATCAGGTGTGGAAACAAAAAGGTGAGGAATATCGTGTTCATGGACAATGGGGATGGATGTGGCTATCATCAAGTAGACGGTGTGGACGTGCTCGTCGATCCGCTATAAGAGGTCAGGCAATGTTACCTTTCAAAATAAATGTCCATTACACTAACGGTACCGATGTCGATGAAATCATAACAGTAGATATACGCACGTATAAGTTTATGTTACAGTGTGAGAATGATTTAAATCAAGGGTACAATTATAACTACTTGCAACATTACAGGAATATTAATGTTAAAACTATTGATGAAAAAAATATAGGTATAATTGATGTTTCAAAATCTCTTTTAATGCCTGGAAGACTTTTATATCCCAAAATGGCCAAAAAAGGGTTTTTAGATGATTTATTATCTCGTCGAGTACGCCTCAAAGAGGCTGAAGAGCAACTTGGTTTAAAAAATGAAGATTTTGGAACAAATAATTCTATAAATGTTTCACCACATCCAACTTCTGGAAGCAATGGTTGCCAGCTAACAAAACCAACATTTTTAGAAAAACGTTTGCTACGCTTAGTTGATACGTCAAAGTCTGGTGTGACGCAAAATAGCAATACAAATGTTAATATAGATCTTGTAAACTCATTGGCGAAAAAAATTCAGAGTGTTCGTTTACAGTTCAGTCAACTTAATCGTTTCGCGAAACAATACCGTTGCTACACTAAAGAATGTAATACAAATTCTAATGCTGTGTCTCAAATAACTCAAAATACATGTTATTCGCCATTATGTTTACAAAAAGCCAGAGCTAAAAAGGAATTGTTACTTCTGTTGCGAAGAGCACATACAGCAGGAAAGGGATCAAAGGAAACAGTAGCTGCAATTTTAGGTGCGGTTAAGAAACCGTCTATTCTAGAACAAAAGTTGACAGAAGGAAAAAAAGATTGTGTTGCATCTTCATCGGTTGATGATGCAGAGGACTATAAGTGGTTAGATGATACTCCCAAGGACTTAACAAGTGATTGGGATCAAGCAAGAAATACAGCAACTCCATTTGATGATAAACTTTTACAAGAGTGTTATTTAACTATGGAAGACTGTTTATTGACTGAAAGTTTATCATTGGATGGAGCTATTAAATCTGAAATTGATTCTACTGATAACAGTACTAGTGTCTTTGGAGGAGAGGAAAAAATGGATTTCATTGATAATATAGATGTTTGCAGTAACGTTGAAGTCGAAAGTTCTGAAACAACAAATGATGGCTCTTTAGCTGCAGCAACACTGAGTTCGACGTTACTAGATGAATCTAATGAACAACAACTTTCAAAAAAGGGTAAGAAAAATTCAAAAACCAGAAATAAAACTTATATTGGCACAAAAGATGTTTTGGATCAAACATTGGCAGTAGATGTCACACAAAAAAAACAAAACCGACGATTTCCTATTCATCAGCGTATTGTAAAACGTGAAGACATCACAAAGTTTGAAAAGGAATATTTTCCCAATGGAAAAGAACGAGTTTATTCCGCAACTTGTACAAAGGGTCGCTTTTACCTCGTATCAGATATATCTAAAACGAATCCCAATAGAATGGAAAAGCCTAGCGAGTTAGTAACGGATAGCAAACCTTTAGTGAAAAATATTTGCCAATATTCAAAATTTCCATTAATTTCTAGTTTTTTAACACATAAACTAAAGAATAGTCTATTCGTTCTACCTCATTATGAACTAATGCGAATAGCAAGAGTAGGTGGAAAAATACCTGCAAGTGGATTTCATCATTTGGCCAAAAACAATCAGTTAGTTTGGCCTTATCAATGCTCTAGGCCCCTTTTTAAGACATGCTGGTCATATCGTACAACAAACGTTTCTACTCTTTCTGCCATTGCACTTCAACTTCGCATTCTGTGGTGCTGTCTAAGGTGGGATGATATGATTGCCAAACCACCTTCTGCTGATGGAAAACATCAAGTGAATACAGAAAATGAAATTGTTACTCTAGAATTGTTAAAACAAAGAAACTCTGGAAGATATGGCGAACGGACACAATATTTACGCCGTAAAGTTGTTATTCCACTGGAACTTCCTAAAACAATTAGAGGTGAGAATAAAATACAAACATTGTAGTTATTTAATTATATAAAAATTATACTTTATAACAGAGGTAACATCGATACGATCGGGGTTACGAAAAAGAAAGCGCGCTGAATCGCCACAACCTTCTGAACCACAAATATCAGAAGAATGGGTAGAAGAAGATAAATTGGAATTATGGGAAATTAAACTAATTGGTGAAAAGATTGAACGGGCAAAATTGACAGCAACTACACGTTCCATTACACAGCAACGTCAAAATGATGCTTCAATATCCAATATAAACACAACACCAAACAGCTCAAACAAAAGCTTGTCAAGCTCGAAAAATATAACTGATGATGTGAAAGAAAAAGTAGAGCAGCAGATAAGAATGCAACGTGCGTCAGCCAATGCGCAAAAAAAAATTAGCGACATAAATAAATCATCTCCACAAGGTAAAAGCGAAAAATAATTTTTTTTTTTTATTGATTATAATTTTTTTTTTTTTTAGCTAAAGGCCAAATAGTTGGCAGCCGTCGAGTGATTGTAAAAAATCCTGATGGGACAACAAGAATAATTCAACAAACTGTTTCATCACCAATTCCAAAGCAAGGTATTAACACAACAACTGCAGCCAATATTTCCACGGGTACAGCGATGTCTACTTCAACCAATTTCACACACCAACAAGTGCAACCGACTTCACCGAATGTAACACAAACGACAAATAATATAACTTCCGTTTTACCAGCCCCACAACAACACAAAGTCCAAATTATAAGGGGCCCAGACGGAAAGGTAAGTGTACGTGGGCTTAGCCCAGGTCAGCAGTTAATTCAAATGCCAGATGGTAAACTACACGTTTTGACGACAGCTTCGACCTTATCAAGCTCAACATCCTCAGGTTCGCCGTCAGCACAAAGTAAGTAATTAATTATTTTTTCCTGTCATAAGTTGAACATGTTTTTTGCAGCACTTATTGGGAATAAAAAATTGCCCGTAAAACAACCAATGACTCACACAAATTCACCTGTTGTTAAACAAATATCTGTTAAACAATTGCCGAAAAGCTCAAATGGAGCTCAAACTATTCAAAAAGTAAACTAATTAAATGTTGTTGAACCAAAACGTATTTTTAATTACGATTTTTAATTATTTTTCAGATTGTTACTACTCCTATTAGAGGTGGACTAAAAACTGTGGCACAAATAACTCAAAATCAACAAGTTCCAGTTTCTTCAGGAGTACAAAAAGTTGTATCAAATATAGTACCAGCAGTATCAAATAATGCAAAAGTTCCAAATAACCAGAGTTTTCAACAACTTGTTGTTCAACCCGGTCAAAAAATTCTTGTAGGTCAAAACTCGCAAGGACAAAAAGTTATCATTCAGCCTGCCCAGCACTCAGAAGATACACTAACTGGGCAGCAAGTAAACACAGCTGCACAAGCCATCCCACAAACAACGAGTCAAATGATGAATGCCAATCACCAACAAGTAACTGTTAATCAAACAGTTTCTAGTGGCACTCAGGTCAATTCAGCACAACAACCTCAGAAGGTTATACAAACAATTGTTAACACCAGCAATGTCCAGCAACAGATTGTAGTTGGGGGACAGAGAATAATTCTTAGTCCAGGACAAACTATTTTAACACAAAGGTCGATGCCAACACAAAATGCGTCTTTACAGGTTGTTCAGCCTTCAACTACAGCACAAATAAATACTATACAAAAAACGTCTGGACCTCAGAATAGTTCAATCATTCAACAAAATATGCAGTCTACAAAGGTTTTGAAACAGTTTGTAATTCAACCCCAAAACGCCTCAAATACAAATCCTATAGATGCTCAGAACAATATAAATGTTATCAAACCTCATCCTCAAAATATTAATAATACTCCTATTAATGCATCAACACCTTCGGCATCATCAACAACAACAACTAACCAACAACAAATCATTGTACAAAATTCAACACTAGCTCAACAGCTAGCACAGGGGAAACTGCAAGTAGCCACAATAAATGGACAGCAAGTAATAATTAAGCCATTAGGAAATAATCAAGCTCAAATTGTGGCTCATATAAAGACTCAAAGTGATGGCAATGCTCATATTGTAACTAACACATCTGTTGAACAACAACCATCGCCTCCTAAAACGGCTTCAACTTCTCAAGTAGTAAGTACTGCAATTAATAATAAGCGGTTTTTACCGTTTGTATTAAGTCTACAATTCTGCTTTATTTAATACAATTTTATACTACAAAGCGTGAGTGAGAGAAAGAGACAGATAAACTTTCAACAGTTTTAATCTGGTAAATCAGTACACGTGTTTACTACAGCCTTTTGTTCGCGCAAGAAGAAAACAAACTTTTTGTTTTTTGGCAAACTTTTTCACAGTTGATAAAAAAGTAGTATTTAATAACACGTGCGTTTTGTTTTGTATGTATATTAATATACGTGCATATAGTTTTGCGATTATAAAATAAAAAAGAATACGCGTGCGCATACATATATAGGTAGTACCAATCGATCGAGCATACAAATCTGAATCGATATCGATATATCGATATTTTCTAAAAGACTTGGGGGGAAAAGGAGTAGCGCAGGAAACTTTACATTTTCCACACATGTACACATATAAATTTAGTTTTTCAGTAATAACTCCGAAACTATTCCGCGTACACATATCTAGGTAGTGTCAGTCGATAGGGCATAAAAATCTAAACCGATATCGATATAACTGATTTGTTAAAAGACTATGTGTGTGAAATTAGCTCCGTCAGTTAGCCTCGTTTTCTTGACTATCAAGTTTCCTGTACACAAGCAACTTGTGTTAACATTGTTCTCACTAAAAGACTGTTAATACAACAGAATGGATGTTTTTTGACAAAAATAAATAATTTCAGACAAAAAAAAATTAAAATTGAAAATTCAGAATAACTAATAAAACATATATTTTTAATTTAAAGAATTTTGGCAGAAAATGCCTAAAAATTATAAAAAGCATACTTTTAGAACCCGAAAATGGGTCAAAATCGAAATGGTGCTCTAATATGGACTAATAGGGTTGATAGCTTAGCTATTCTAGATTTTAGAACTATATAGTTTATATTCAGAATTTGTATAGATTTTTTGTAATAGAGCATAGCTGAAAGTGAAATTATGAAATTTCGTAAAAAAGCCCTATTTTCAGAACCCGAAAATGGGTCAAAATCGAAATGGTGCTCTAATATGGACTAATAGGGTTGATAGCTTATCTATTCTAGATTTCAGAACTATATAGCTTAAATTCAGAATTTGTATAGATTTTTTGTAATAGAGCATAGCTGATGAAAGTGATATTAGGAAATTTCGTAAAAAAGGACTATTTTCACAACCCGAAAATATACAGGCATGTTCTAAAAATCACAAGATTTCAAATCACTTCTGATTTTAAAATCACAATTGTCAATTAAGGGTTTTTTGAAAACACCAAAAGTTTTAACTTGGTTTAAAATGGTGGGGAAAAATAAACAAGTAATTTTAAATCGGCTGCCGCTTAGCTGACCGGCTTTAAATCACAATTATGAAAAATAATTTTTGTCCAGAACACATTTTTTGTGATTTCTAATCACTTTCACAAAAAGTGATTTTCAGAACATGCCTGATAGACTAATATGGTTGATAGCTTAGCTATTCTAGATTTCAGAACAATATAGTTTATATTCAGAATTTGTATAGATTTTTTGTAATAGAGCATAGCTGAAAGTGAAATTATGAAATTTTGTAAAAAAGCCCTATTTTCAGAACCGAAAATGGGTCAAAATCGAAATGGTGCTCTATTATGGGATAATAGGGTTGATAGCTTAGCTATTCTAGATTTCAGAACTACATATATAGTTTATATTCAGAATTTGTTTCACTTTCAGCTATGCTCTATTACAAAAAATGTATACAAATTCTGAATATAAAATATATAGTTCTGAAATCTAGAACAGCTAAGCTATCAATGCTATTAGTCCATATTAGAGCACCATTTCGATTTTGACCCATTTTCGGGTTCTGAAAATAGGGCTTTTTTACAAAATTTCATAATTTCACTTTCAGCTATGCTCTATTACAAAAAATCTATACAAATTTTGAATATAAACTATATTGTTCTGAAATCTAGAATAGCTAAGCTATCAACCATATTAGTCTATCAGGCATGTTCTGAAAATCACTTTTTGTGAAAGTGATTTGAAATCACAAGAAATGTGTTCTGGACAAAAATTATTTTTCATAATTGTGATTTAAAACCGGTCAGCTAAGCGGCAGCCGATTTAAAATTACTTGTTTATTTTTCCCCACCATTTTAAACCAAGTTAAAACTTTTGGTGTTTTCAAAAAACCCTTAATTGACAATTGTGATTTTAAAATCACAAGTGATTTGAAATCTTGTGATTTTTAGAACATGCCTGTATATTTTCGGGTTGTGAAAATAGGGCTTTTTTACGAAATTTCCTAATATCACTTTCATCAGCTATGCTCTATTACAAAAAATCTATACAAATTCTGAATTTAAGCTATATAGTTCTGTATAGTTTTGTCTATTGGACAAATGAAAATTTGAATTGATAGAAATGAAATTTACAAAACATATAAACTTATGAAATGAAAAGTAAAGTCTATTGGACAAATGAAAATTTGAATTGATAGAAATGAAATTTACAAAACATATAAACTTATGAAATGAAAAGTAAAGTCCATTGGACAAATGAAAATTTGAATTAATAGAAATGAAATTTACAAAACATATAAACTTATGAAATGAAAAGTAAAGTCTATTGGACAAATGAAAATTTGAATTGATAGAAATGAAATTTACAAAACATATAAACTTATGAAATGAAAAGTAAAGTCTATTGGACAAATGAAAATTTGAATTGATAGAAATGAAATTTACAAAACATATAAACTTATGAAATGAAAAGTAAAGTCCATTGGACAAATGAAAATTTGAATTAATAGAAATGAAATTTACAAAACATATAAACTTATGAAATGAAAAGTAAAGTCTATTGGACAAATGAAAATTTGAATTGATAGAAATGAAATTTACAAAACATATAAATTTATGAAGTTAAAAGTAAAGTCCATGGTTTGGACATTGAATTGATAGAAATGAAAATTTGAATTAATAGAAATGAAATTTACGCCAGTTTATAGTTTTGGCGCCCCACGTTGGCGTTAATAGTTTAATAAAACTACCGGTTCAAGTACTTGACTTCGACTGATCAAACTTTATTTTAAATTCATAATATAAAATACAAAAATGCTTAATCGTAATAATTATATTTGCTTGTGTAAGAAATGTAGTAAATTTATTTGGGAATATTACAAAACGATTCGTAGACATATCGTCAGCTATTTTGTTGTTTATGGACAGAACAATGTTATGTGCATTATCTGTATGCGCGTGGCCGGATGTGATTTCTGTATGCGCGTGGCCGGATGTGATTTTATATGGGTATTCAAACGTAAGTATCTAGGTGTGCATTTTATATGAGGTATTCATGGGTAAGTAACCAAGTGTTAACTTATATACGAGAACAAGTGATTAAAGACAATGGTAGAAATCATGGTGGTATAAAATAGTAGGACTAAAAAATAGTAGTAACGTGTGACCCCGTTTACAACTAGACTGGCAACACTGTGTAATGTGTACATATGTGGAAAATTTAAAAAGTTTTCAACGTTATAACTTTTTCCCCCAAGTCTTTAAAAAATCAGTTATATCGATATCGGTTCAGATTTTTATGCTATATATGTGCACTCGGAATCGTTTGGGAGTTATGAGCGGATAACTAAATTTATATATGTACATATATGGAAAATGTAAAGTTTGCTGGCTATTCCTATTCCCCCCAAGTCTTTAAGAAAATAAGCTATATTAATATCGGTTCAGATTTTTACGGAATAGTTTCAGAGTTATTAGTGAAAAACTTAATTTATATATGTACATACATATATGGAAAATGTAAAGTTTGATGCGCTATTCCTATTCCTCCCAAGTCTTTAAGAAAATAAGCTATATCGATACCGGTTCAGATTTTTATGCTCTATCGATTGACACTAGCGTGGAGTGGATAGTCTGCATGCTTGGCAGCAGGATTATAAACTCGAGCCTGGGGGATCATAGGGTAAGGAGGAAGGTTACCAGGGGGACACCACAGGGGGGGTTCTATCTCCTCTACTATGGTTGCTCGCGGTCAACGGTATTCTCAGAACATTTGATTCCAAGGGTATGAAAGCCGTCGCCTATGCGGATGACATAGTTCTACTGGTCAGGGGAAAGTTTCTGTCCACGATCAGTGAAATTATGCAGGTGATGTTGGGCGAACTCTCAGATTGGGCAAAAGATAGAGGGCTGGGGGTAGACCCGGCGAAGACTGAGCTGGTTCTTTTTACCAGAAGGTACAGGATAGAAGGTTTTAAGGGGCCAGTGTTAGATGGCGTCGAGCTAACTCTATCTGACTGTGCTAAGTACTTGGGTAACTTCCTCGACTGTAAACTGTCTTGGAGAAGAAACACCCAGGAGAGGATGAAAAGAGGACTCAATGCCTACTACACATGCAGAAACTCCATCGGTAAGAATTGGGGACTGAGACCGGATATGGTAAACTATATTTACACATCGGTGGTTAGACCTATTCTTACCTATGGATGCACTGTTTGGTGGGATGCGTTGAGAGTGGACAGCTATAGGAAGATGCTTAACAAGGCCCAGAGGAGTGCATCACTTGGCATCACTGGTGCAAGGAGAAGCACGCCGCAGGCGGCGTTGGACATCCTACTACATTTGTCCCCCATTGAACATTATGCGAAGAGTGTGGCTGCCAGGAACTTACTTAGACTCTACGAGTCTTCGTTGATTAGACCTAGGCGAGATGACCACACAAGGATTCTATACGAAGTGGGTATGCTTGATCAGGAAAGGGTTCCGGGGGGAATCTCGGATCATAGGAGTATGACCTTGGACTTCGGTGTAACACCACCGGTGGAGTTCCCGGATAGGGAAGTTTGGCGTGGATCCAACGGACTGTTTGAGGGGTGGGCAGTATATACGGACGGGTCCAAGATGGACACTGGCACTGGTGCTGGTGTTTTTATTGCTGACACTGACGTGAAAAGGTCATTCAGACTCCCGGATGAGTGCAGTGTCTTCCAGGCTGAGATCCTAGCGATCTGGAGGGCAACGGAAGTGATACTGGATCACATCGTGGGGGGATCTGTTGTGACAATCTACGTCGATAGTCAGGCTGCGCTAAGGGCATTGCAAATCACACGGTGCGATCGTGCCTGGTTGCTCGGTGTAGGAATGCTCTGAGAGAGCTCATGTTGGCATTCACAATAAGGCTGTGTTGGGTACCAGGACACTGCAAGGTGGATGGCAAAGAGGTGGCGGACGAACTCGCGAGAGGGGGTTCGAATCTGGACTTAGAGGTAAGGGACAGAGGGGTAAAACCCCCCATATGTCACTACTATGGGGTGTTGCGGGAAAGATTTCGTGATGCCGTTAACCGGTCCTGGAGGGATAGAACGGATTGCAGGGTGTCAAGGGCCCAATGGCCCGGATTGGACGCAGGTGCAACCAGGGTTCTATTAGGACTGGATAGGAGTAGTCTCAGGACTCTGATAGGGTTCCTGACGGGGCATTGTTCTGTTAGGGTTTTTATGGGTAAATGGGACATTGCGAGACCGGACTTCTGCAGGTTGTGCGGAGATGCAGAGGAGCTGGAGACGGTTGAGCATGTACTGTGCCACTGTCCTAGAATGCACGGCCCCAGGGAGAAATGGCTGGGGGCTAGGTTTCACGACGAACTGGGGTGTATCGCTGGATGTAATCCAACCGATCTGCTGGGGTTTGTCAGGGAAGTAGGACGGCTGTTTCTGTTGGGGGGGCCGTAGGGGGGAATTTGTCCTGCGCTTCTACAAATATACCGAACCTTAGGTCTATTTTCTACTATTCTTCTTTACTTCTCTTTTTTCTCTTTTTTCCTTTTTTCTCCTCTACTGAAGGGATTCACAATGGACCTCATTGGTCTCCGAGTGGAGTTGCGCCCTTGGGCGCATAACCCTTCTTAACCTAACCTAACCTTGACACTAGCGAGATATGTGCACGCGGAATCGTTTCCGAGTTATTAGCAAAAAACTAAATTTATGTATGCATGTATTACATATTTTTAAAATTTTAAATTTGCTGCGCTATAACTCTTTCGCAAGAATGTCATCAAATAAACTATATTGATATCGATTCAGATTTTTATGCTCAATCGATTGGTACTACCTATAATGCACACTCTTATTCGTTTTTATTTTATAAGCGAAAAACTATGCATGTACATATATTAATATACATGCAAAACAAAACGCACGTGTTACTAAATACTACTTTTTTTATCGACTGTGAAACAGTTTGCCAAAAGCTAACCAAAAATTTGCCAAAAAGTTTGTTTTGTTCACGAAGATGCTTTTTGTTGAATTTTTCAACCACAGCGTAGTTAATTTTAGTCGAATACATTTTGTTATTGCAGTGTTGTAAATGTTTGTACTTTAAATAAATGTATAAGATTAACATGGTATACAAGGAACTTTAATATCAAGGGTGAAAACCGCTATAGTTTTTAAGAAAATATGTTTATTTTACTTTTAATTTTTAGAGTGTGCCTCAATCTATTCAAGCTGTACCCCAACAACAACACCAGATCATAGCATCTCATCAACATCAAACACAAACCAGTCAACCGATGTCTATAGAAGAAAGTCTTTTACAAGGACAACCTCCTGGAACCGTGATTAAATGTGTTACTGCACAAGTCATTCAAACAGAACAAGGGCCACGTATTGTTTTGCAGGGATTAGTTGGGAATGATTTTACTCAACAACAACTTGCGCTTGTACAACAACAAGTTAAACAACAGTTATTAAAAGGTATGTTATGTCATATTTATTTGTTGACAGTGGTGTTGCGGTAATATTGATAATCATGGCCCAATTAGTAGGTCTGCGCAAAACTACAACAATGCAACAATAAAAAACAACACACATTTTGTTTGTGTAAATTATGTTAAAGATGTCAAAACCCAATGTATTTGTTTGTGTAAGAAATGGACATGATGTCAAAAACAATATAAACAAAAACAATCGCACGATAAAAATACAACCCTTCAAAAAATCAGCAGGCGTTTCGAGCAGACCTACTAATTGGGACAAGATTGATTATAATTTTTAGTAACTTATAGCCAATCTCACGATGTCACACGTTAACGTTCGCATAGAAAATAACATTCAAAAAAAATTCTAAATTTGTTTTTGAGTGACATCGTGGGATTGGCTATTAGTTTTGAAGGGAAAATTTAACAAATCTTTTTGAATCAATCCCTATAAACTAAAAAACTAAAACTAGGTTGAAGAGAAAAAAAATTAAAAAGAGATTAGCTCGTTTATGTGTTGGAATTAAAAATAAATAAGTTAACAGGAATTTCTTGGGCAACTCTGAAAGAGAAAGTCACGGAAAATTACATTGTGTCAATAATAATAAAATTAATTTTACAATATAAAACAAAAGTGGTTTAAAAATAGATAGGACTATAAAAACCATAAAATTACTTAATATAATTATTTGGAAAATTAAAATTTTCAACCAAAACAAATAGTTATATAAAAAAATAAAAGCCTCGGTCATGGCTGAGTGCAGTAAATGCAAAGCGTCAATTCGTGGTGAAACAGGAATTCGATGTATGGGAGTATGTGACAAAATTCATCACAGTGCAAATAAATGTTCGGGTATCGACCAATATTCGTTAAAAATTCTGGAAGCGAACAATTTTATACGTTTTATGTGCGAGGATTGTGTACAATATATACAAAATGTCGACATGGTGTTAAAAGAAGTACAGGATGATATAAATAAAAATAAACAAAACCTGGTAGATTATAAACATGAATTTAAAACGTCACTTAGACAAAATGAAAGTGAAATAAAACAATTATTGGAGGCTATTGAAAAAAGATATGAAGAAAGAATGAAAATAATGAATACAATTCAAAAATCTTGTAATAAAAATGTTGAAGAAGTAAAAAAATTATATAGTCAAGTAAATGTTTTTGAAAACAACAACAAACTGATGTGCAAATCATTGGAAGAAAAAAATGCAAGTATGTGTAATTAAATAAAGAAAGTGATAAAAGAGACAAGTAACAAGCAATCGAAAATGTCATATGCAGATTCTGTCAAAAATAAAACAGTGCTACCAGATCTTAACAAACAAGTTCCCCTGATTGTGAAACCAAAAGAAAAACATGCAGTTGAAAAACAAGGGAAGAATTAAATAATAAAGTGGACCCAGTAAACTTGAAAATTACGGGAGTCGAAAATAGAAGAAATGGAACGGTTGTGATTCAAAGTGAAAATAGAAAAGAGAGGGAGAAAATAAAAAATGCGATAGAAAGTGAATTAACTGAAGGATATGAAATTAAGGTGCCTAACCCAGTAGAACTGAGAGTAAAAATAACTGACATGACATTTAAATATGAAGATGAAGAAATAATTGAAAAAATAAGAAAACAAAATCCCATTATAAATAATGCTGAATTGAAAATACTAGAAAAATATGAAATAAAAATAAGTAATAAAACAATATATAATGTAAAAATGGCAGTCGATAACGAAACATATGCAAAAATGATAGAGACAAGGAAAATAAATATAGGTTGGGAAAGATGTAGAGTGTTTGATGGAACAGAAGTAACGCAGTGTCTTAAATGTAGAGGTTATAATCATATTGTAAAATAATGCAAAAATCAGGAGATATGCTTAAGGTGTCATGGTCAACACAAAACTAAAGAGTGCAAAAATACAGAACAAATAATGAAATTTATAAATTGTATAAAAATTAATAATAAACTTAATATGGATTTGGATGAAAATCATTTCACAAATAATAAGGATTGTCCGGTTTATCGGAACAAATTAAATGTTAAAATGAGAAGAATTGGTCTTGCAGTTTAACAATCAAAGGATATACGTACTTTATATACAAATGTCCAAGGGTTGATAGACAACTATAATCAGGTGGAAGTTATTGCAGCGATAGAAAATCCGGACTTTTTTATACTTTCTGAAACACATTTAACAAAAGACGTTGAGGAGAATGAATTTATTTTACATGATTACGATCATATTGTGTCGCTTTCTACATCAACGAGAACTGGAGGAGTAATTATATATTTCAAGAAACTGTGGTAAGTAACTAAAATTATTGAAAAGGTAGAAGGTGTAAAATACTGTGTCTTAGTCTGTAGAGCCACATGTGATAAAAATGAAATGATAATTGCTGCAATATACAGATCACCTAGTTATGGAGAGTTAGGTTTTTGTAAAGTTTTTGAAGAAGTTATAGAAGATATCTGTGATAACAGCTGTGATATTATAATAATGGGAGATTTTAACATTGACTGGTCAAAAAATTCAACTTATAAACATTTAATTCAAGGTATATTAAACGATAACGGTCTCAGACAAATAGTAAATGAATATACTCGCGTAACAAAAAATTCCAGTACAATAATTGACTACCCTACAAGAACAATGACGGTCAATTGATGCATCATCTGATGTTCATTGCTGATGGGTTTATACATCAGAAGTTCCTATCATTTTATTAAGGGCAATATGAAAAAACTGATGTAAAAATTCGTGTACGTGTGATTTTAAAATCACACGTACACGAATTGTTGCAAGAGTGTTAGTATATAGGCTTTGTATGTATTTGTTTTAATCAGCAATTTCTTGTAGGGTATGTTATAACAAATAATTATAATATATCGGCAAAAAACAGTTATAAAAATAAAATATCAGATCATGAAATGATAAATATTTTAATAAACAGTGATAATAATAATCAACATGAAATAGAAAAGAAGGAACTAGAAGTATTTAAATACAACAAAGAAACATTTAACACAGAATTAAGCAATAATATAAAATATGATGAACATGTAAATTTCAATCAAAATGTATATTTATTTGATAAATGTTTTAAAGAGACAATACAAAAATTCACAAGTAAGAAAATAAAAAAAAATAACGTAAAAAAGTGGTTTAGTAATGAATTACGATCAATGAAGAAAGAAAAGTTAATTAAATATCAAATGGCAAAATTGCAAAATACAAATGAAGCATGGAAAAGTTACAGAAATATAAGAAATAAATACAAAGTAAAAATTGAAAACGAAAAAAATAAATACATCAATAACAAAATTAACAATGCAGGAAATCAAAAACAAATGTGGAGAGAGATCAAAGAACCAGTTATAAAAAAGAACCAAAATGTGATAAAATCTGTGATATTTAACCAAGTAGAATATAAGGATAACAAAGAAATAGCTTGTAACTTCAATAATTATTTTGTAGATAGTATTAAAACAATAGTATTAATGCAATATGAAAACAATATAACTGTGATGAACAACAATTTCAAATTCCGTGCAATAAACATTTTAGAACTTAAGAATATAATAAAACAAATGAAAAATAAATCTGACTGTGATAAAATATCCAATAAAATTATTCTGGATACTTGGAATATAACAGGAGAAATAATATAAAAAATTATAAACAAATCATTAGAAATTGGAGAATTTCCTGAAAGTTGGAAACAAACTATGATAACACCAATAGAAAAAGTATCAAAAACAAATAAATGTGAAGAATATCGACCGATAAATACATTAAAATCGTGTGAAAAAATTTTGGAAAAAGTCGTTAAAGAACAACTTGAATTATATATTGAAAAAAAAAACAGCATTTTGTCAAAATATCAATCGGGTTTTCGTAAGAAGTACTCATGTGAAACAACTGTAAACTATGTAGTAAGCAAATGGAAAAATATTGAAAAAACAAAGAAAATTATGGCAGTATTTCTCGATTTTAAACGAGCATTCGAAACAATTGACAGAAAAATAATGGTGAAAAAACTATATGTATATGTATGGTATAAAAGATATAGAATTAAAATGGTTTGAGTCGTATTAAAAAAATTGAAAACAAATTACAAAAGTAAATGGCGTTGTATCCGATGAAATTGAAAATGATTTTGGAGTACCACAAGGTTCTATTTTAGGTGCCCTATTATTTATTTTATATATTAATGATATGCCAAATATATTAGAGAGGAGTGAAATGGTTCTGTATGCAGATGACACACTAATATACACGGAAGGGGATGATGACGAAAGTTGTAGAGAGAATATGAAATATGATATAAATAACATAAATACTTGGTTAAAGATGAACAAGCTAAAACTTAATGAAAAATAAAACAAAAGCAATGGAAATAAATATGAACTCCGAGCAAATACTAAAAATAAATGATCAAATTATAGAAAAAGTAGAACAAATAAAATATCTTGGTTTTATAATAGATAAAAAATTAAAATTTAATGAACATATAGAATACACATGTAAAAAAATTGGCAAAAAAAATAGGATTTCTTAAAAGAATAAGAAATAAGTAATCAAAAACAACAGCGGTAAATATATATAACACTATAATTAAGCCACATTTTGATCCACAATAATATACACATGCTGTAATGCAAACCAAATAGAAAGAATACAAAAACTACAAAACAAGGCAATGAGATCAATTTTAAAATGCAATAGAAATACTCATGTAAGTGATATGCTTTTAAATCTTAAATGGATGAATGTACAACAAAGATTGAAATTCAACACATTGAACTTTATTAAGAAGATGAGACAAGGAGATGCGCCAGAATATCTATGCGAACAAATAAAATATGTCAGCGAAGTACAACCATATGGACTAAGAAATGCAGGAGATTTTCGAATTCAAAGGGTTATGACAACACATAGGCAGCGGTCTTTATTTTACAAAGGACTCAACCTTTTCAATGCTTTACCATTTAATATAAAACATGAAGAAAATATTAATATATTTAAGAGAAAATGTGCAAATTTTATAAGATACAATGAAAATTTATAGAATTAAGTACAAATTTTGTAAAAATATTTTAAAAATAGTTGAAATCTTAAAAGTATTTTGAATACGCGAATACGTCGCGTTTAATAGTGCCACGGAAATTTAGATATCCTCTTTAAAAACTTGTTATTTTCTTTATTTTCTCGATCTATAACAATTTTTCATTTGGTAAATATGGGTTTTCCAATGTTTTCATATATTTCACTAAAAATCTTAATTTATTTTAATTATTTCTGCTGAAATGTTGATTTCTTTAACTTGTAAATAACGAAATTATGTCACACAGAGTCAAAGGCTGGGAGAAAAGTAAAAGTTTTCAAAATGATGACGGAGTTGTATTTATAAACAAATAGGAAATTTAATAAAACGTTGGAAGCACTGCTATTAAAATACCAAAATGGACGAAAATATCCCAAAACAAAAGACATATTAAATACTAATCAATGTGTGGAAATTATTTGTGTTTTTTTAATTGCTGTAACAGCTTAAAAAAATATACAAAATTTAATCGAGGGTGTGAGACTTTTTTTGTTTAACTTGTAAATTGTTTAAAAATAATTTAAAAACTTCTTAATCATATTTGGTTTAAATTTTTTTCTTTTATAGCATTTTATTAAGCGCCCTGCAGACCATCAAATAAACACATCAATCACACACATAGTTGGGTGCGTGCTGTCATTCTTTTTCAGCTTCGTATACGCGTTGTCGGCTATACTTTATGAAAATCAAAAAGTTTTGATTTTTTTATTTTATGGCTGATTATTTGATAGTTTCCTGTTGTGATTGATAATTTTATTTGCTTTGTGGTAGTTGTCATAAAGAAGTCTACGGATGAAAAAAATATGTAATTTTTTATAATTTATAATTAGTTATTTTTTTTAAATCAAATTGATTGACGTGTTTATTTGTACCAGAGTTCGAAAATAAACAGTAAAGTACAGCAAGTTAAAGTACCACACAGTTTTTTTAATTTTTGTTTTTGAATTTGTACACAAACAAAATATGGTGCACAACTTTTGTGAGCTGACGAACAGAAACACTTAGATAACTTACCGAACTTATTTTGGAGTCCGTGTTAAGTTCTTTTGAGGTACTTATTCTGTATTTTTTTTAGTGAAAACGTAGTGAACTTTTAGCTAACATGATATGTTTTTTTAGTATCTGCGTAGTTAACATTTATTGTACTTATTTTTTTTATAGGACATATTTAAAGTAATAAATCCTCTGTATGTAGAGGAAAGCAAATAAGAAATATAATTGTTTAATGGTTTGTTATTTATTGAAAAAAAAAAAAAAAAAAAAAAAAAAAAAAAAAAAAAAATATATATATATATATATATAAAACATGCTAAAGTATACTAATGTTTTAATAAAATATAGTATTCATTATATAGGTGTTTATAACAGTCGCTCAAAAATATAGTAAAAAATTAGTGCGTTTGTGTTTGAGAAATTTATTTAAAACCATCAAAGTAAATATTATAAGGGTAGAACATTGTAAGTAAAAATCAGTTGTAAGGTAAATAAAAGAGGTTGGCGCCATAATTATTGCTTAATAATGTCCACGCAACTGCACACATAAAATAGTAAATAAAAAAAGATGAAGAAAACAACAACAGATATTTAACTAGAAAATTCAAATCATAAAAAACAAGAGCAGTCATAAAATTTTTTTTTAACTTGAGTAATGCAAAGCACTACAACAATTTTTGATGCTTCATTAACCACTTAAAAATGTGCACAAACAATTATACATATTTACACCTACGCATACTTTTTACACTTTTAAACTGATCTTTTCTTACACTGTTCTTTTCTCTGCTGCATACCTGCGTTGACCTGCTATTACAATATCGCAAATGCATTTTCTATTTTGAATACATCCATTCGCATCAACAATTTAATATACCAAAATCACAACAAAATACGTTATAAAACTCTGATCAACACACCCAAGCATAAATATGTCTACCCTTATAATATTTACTTTAATGGTTTTAAATACATTTCTCAAAACACAAACGCACTTGTTTTTTTACTCCATTTTTGAGCGACTGTTATAAAAACATATTTAGATTTAGTTTTGATATCCATAAATACTATATTTATTAAAACGTTAGTATACTTTTGCATTTTTTCTTATATTTTTGCACTCCTGTTATAAAACTCAACTTCAAATTATATATTGGTTTTTTTTTTTTTTTTTTTTTTTTTTTTTTTTTTTTTTTTCAATAAATAAACAAACCATCAAAAACATTATATTTCTTATTTTCTTTCCTCTACATACATGCAGAGGATTTATTATTTTAAATGTTTCCTATAAAAAAAGTTAGTACAATAAATGTTAACTACGCGGACACTAAAAAAACATATCATGTTAGCTAAAAGGTCACTAAAAAATACAGAATAAGTCCCTCAAAAGAACTTAACACGGATTTTAAAATAAGTTCGGTAAGTTATCTAAGTGTTTCTGTTCATCAGCTCACAATAGTTGTGTACAATATTTTGTTTGTGTACGAACTCACAAACAAAAAAATAAGATTTAGAGCTTGTGTGGTAAGACAAGTACTCTACGTTAGTGTACAGTTTTTTTCGAACTCTGATTTTTACGACTCCGAAAAATCCTAAAATAAACGACACTTACACATATGCACTGATTGATGGATTTATTTGATAGTCTCCAGTAGGGATGCCAATCGGGACTGCTTTTTGAAAATCCCAGGATTCGGGATTTTGGTAATCCCGATCCCGAAATCCCGGGATTTTCGGGATCAATGTGTTTCTTTAAGATACGACTTTCTTTAAAATAAACAACACTTTTTGAATATTCAAAAGATTTTATATACATAACTTAAATTTTAAAAATAGAAAACAACAAAACAATTTAGTTTATACATATGTTTATAACACTGACCTCACACATGATCAAACTGATCAGATTCTGAAAAAAGCTTAGTTTTTCTAGATCAATTCATTTCGGTTTTTTGACAGCAATTCAATTTTTAGTGTGAATTAAGTTGTGACGACATTAATACACGGCAATCATCGAGATCGATAGCTGAGTTAAAAACTGTAACACTATGTCGAATGCAGTTCAGTACACCTCCAGGTTGAGGGCGAGATTCATAACCAATAATTTTAGTATGTTTGAAATTTATTTTAAAACAAAATGTTTATACAAATGTTTCTTCCCAGGAAAAACTTTTTGAATTTTGGTAATAGGTAGTAGTTATGTAATATGTTACCTGGTAAGTAGTTGTCATTACAGTTGTCATTATTCTGAAAGCCTTAATAAGTACTTACTAGTAATGACCTCATTAAGTACTTTTCACTTCTATTATTTTCACTTCTGAATATTTGCTTATTAATAATCAGCTCAATAACTACTAATTAGTTAGTTGTGTTGTTTTCAGTACTGAATATTTACTTACTAGTAACTAGTTCCATAACTACTTATTAGGTCTATTAACTAGCGCCAATTTAATAAAAACTAGTAATTTTTTGGCTTCTAGTAAGTATATTGTAAGTACTTACAATTAAATTTACTAGTAGTAAAATAATAACTAGATATTTTGTGGCTTCTAGTAAGTGTATTGTCAGTACTGAATTCTGTGGACAACTCGAACAAATACAAGTAGTTATTCAGCCGAAAAATTTCAAAAAACTTCAAAAAAAAAAAAAAAAAAAAAAAAACGAACATTTTTGTACATAAAAGTTGATATGTTAAAAATCCCGGGACTTATAAAAATCAATCCCGGGATTCGGGATTTATCAATCCCGAAAAATCCCGCGATTTCGGGACTCTTGATTTCCCGTTTGGCATCCCTAGTCTCCAGGGCCCTTTGCGTATACTTTTTGTTTTAAATCATTTTGTGTATACAATTTGAATACTAATTGTACTATAACTAATTGTTACCAATGAAATTTGAAAAATTAAATCAAATAGTTGTGAAAATATAATTCTACAAAATTTCATTGGGGTTTTGTTGAACGAAACGAAAGCAAAAAAAAATTAAGCTCTTGAAAAAATCTCAAAAATATATTTAAAAAAGTGTTGAAAAATAACAAAAACTGTTAAATATTTAAAATAAACCTTTGCTTGTTAAGAGGAATATAAAATTAATTGAAATTGTTAATTTATTATTGTTTAAATAACATTTTATATCTGGCCCAGCTATGGCTGAGTGTCACAAGTGTAAAAATACAATACGTGGAGAATCCGGAATAAACTGTGCAGGTGTATGTAAAAAAATATTCCATTGTTCTATCAAGTGCTCTGGAATTGACCAATACTCGGCAAAGATACTTGAGGCAGGAAATTACAAGATGGTGTTAATAAGAACAAGCAGAGCCTTATAGAATATTAAAACGAATTTGCTTTTGCATTAAGCCAAAATGAAAATGAAATAAAACAATTACTTGAAGTTATTGAAAGACGATATGAAGAGAGGCTTAGAAAAATAGATAACGCTCAGAAAATATGTGAACAAAATGTATCAGAAATTAAAAAGGTTTATGGTATTATAAATGAATATGAAAATAAAAATAAACATTTGTGTAACACAATCGAAGAAAGTAATAGAAGAATGCAGAACAATATAACAAAAGCAATAAAAGAAACAAGTGATAAACAAAACAATATGTCATTTGCTGAAACTGTGAAAAAAGGATTAGTGCTGCCAGACTTAAAAAAACAAGTGCCACTTATAATTAAACCTAAAGAAAAACAAAAAATAGAAAAAACAAAAGAACACTTAAATAATAAGGTTAACCCAATCGATCTAAAAATAACTAATGTGGAAAACAGAAATAATGGTACTCTAATTATACATAGTGAAAATAATGAAGAAAGGGAAAAAATAAAATCAGCTATTCAAAATGAAATGAGTGAAGAATATGAAATCAAAATACCAAGCAATAATGAAATGAGTGTAACAATAACAGATATGTCATTTAAATATTCTGATAAAGAATTAATTGAAAAAATTAAAAAACAAAATGAATTTATGAAGGACAGTAACATAAAAATTATTAAAATATATGAAACTAAAAGAAATAATTATATTAAATACAATGCGAAAATTCTAGTTGATAACGAATCCTACACGAAATTATTATCAAGCCAAAAAATTAATATTGGATGGGAGAAATGTCGAGTTTTCGACGGAACCGAAGTAATGTTGTGTTATAAATGTAAAGGATTTAATCATAAAGCTAGAGATTATAGAAATCAAGAAGTGTGTTATAAATGCCATGGTAACCATAAATCAAAAGAATGTGCGGAGGAAATTACGGTTAAATGTATAAACTGTATACGATCGAATCAAAAGTTCAACCTCGGCCTAGATGAAAATCATAGCACTACAAACAAAGAATGTCCGGTGTATAAAAATAAATTAAAAATAAAAATGAGGATGATTGGCTTTAATATATAACAATCAAAATGTATCCACGGTATATACACAAATGCACAAGGATTATTAAACAATTTTAATAAAATAGAGATAATTTCAGAACTAAGAAACCCTGAATTTATAATATTAACAGAAACGCATTTAACAAATGATATTGAAGAACACGAATACCAATTGCTAAATTATGATCACTATGTAACGCTTTCAAATTCAACACGAACAGGTGGAGTCTTAATTTATTTTAAAAAAGAATGGAATGTTGAAAAACTTTGCGAAAGAGTTGCCGAATCAAAATATTGGATGTGTGCCTATAAAGTGAAAAACAAAAATACATATGTAATAATTATGGCGGTTTATAGATCACCAAGCTGTAGGGAAGTGGAATTTTGTGATGCATTCGATGAAATTACAGAAGTTATTTGTGAAACAAGTCTTGAAATTATTATAGCAGGAGATTTCAACATAGACTGGAGAAAAAACGATACATATAAAAATAGAATACAAGCAACTTTAAATGATAATGGACTCAAACAAATAGTTTCTGATTACACGAGAGTGGCAGAAAATACAAAAACATTAATAGATTTTGTTATTACAAATAATATGAATATATTAGTCAAGAATAATGATGAAAATAAAATTTCAGATCATGAGGCAATAGATATTATCATAAAAAATAAAAATTGTAACCAATCAACAAAAAAAGCAGTGGAAATATTTAAATATAATAAAAATTTGTTTAACAGAGAAATAAGAAATGCCATAAACCATCCAGAAAATAATAGCGTAAACGATATAACGTATAATATAGATAATTGCATCGAAAGTACAATAAAAAAATTTACGATAAAAAAAAATTTATATGAACAAAATAATACAAAACAGTGGTTTAATAGAGAGTTAAAACAACTTAAAAAAGATAAAAATATGAAATACCATATTGCAAAAACAGTGAACACAAGTGACGCCTGGAATAACTACAAACTAATAAGAAATAAATATGAAACGAAAATAAAGAATGAGAAAAATAAATTTATTAATAATACTATAAGTAAAGCCAAAGATCAAAAACAAATGTGGAAAAAAATAAAAGAATTAGTAATTAATAAAAAGCAAAACGTGATACAATCTGTGATATTTAATGAATTAGAGTTTAAAGAAAACTATTCAATAGCCAATCAGTTTAATAATTATTTTGTTGATAGCATTAAATCAATTAGAAATTCAATAGAACAAGTGCAATATATAAATCAAATAGATGTAATAAATAGTAAATTTAAGTTTCGTGCAATAAACATTATTGACATTAAGGATATATGTAAAGACATTAAAAATAAACCTGATTTTAATAATGTCTCGATAAAAACAATAATGGATAATTGGAACATCATAGGCAAGATTTTGTTAAATATTATAAATAAATCGTTTGAAACAGGAGAATTTCCTGAAAGCTGGAAAATGTCGTTAATAACACCAATAGAAAAAATCGCTAAAAGAAAAAAATGTGAGGAATTTAGACCAATAAATACACTAAAAACTTGTGAGAAAATTATTGAAAAAGTCGTAAAACAACAACTTGAAAACTACTTCGAGAAAAATAATATATTTTCAAAATACCAATCGGGGTTTAGAAAAAATTATTCGTGTGAAACTACTTTAAATTATGTAATCAATAAATGGAAATATGTGACAAAGAATAAAAGAATTATGGCTATTTTCCTAGATTTTAAAAGAGCTTTCGAGACAATTGATCGTGAAATTTTATTACAAAAACTTTATAATTACGGGATACAAGAAAATGAACTAAAATGGTTTAAATCATACCTAACCGATAGAAAACAAATGGTGAAAGTTAACAACATAAAATCAGAACATATAAATAATGGCTATGGTGTGTCTCAAGGATCAATACTATTTGATTGCTTTTGCTATTTATTATATATATTAATGATATGCCAAAAGTGCTACAAAAATGCGAAGTTATTTTATATGCAGACGATACCTTAATATTTACAGAAGGAGATACAGATCAACAGTGCTACAAAAATATGATACATGACGTAAATAATATTAATAAATGGTTAAAAATGAATAAATTAAAATTAAATGAAAATAAAACGAAACTTATGCAAATAAATATGAACAATGATACTGTTTTTAAGATAAATGATCAAATAATAGAAAAAGTTAATCAAATAAAATACCTGGGATTTATAATTGATAATAAATTAAAACTAAATGAACATATAGAATATATATGCAAAAAATTGGTAAAAAAATTGGCTTCTTCAAAAGAATACGAAAAAAGCTGTCAACGATTACTGCTATCAATATCTACAACACCATGATAAAACCACATTTTGAATTTGGCTCAACGATCTTATATACTTGCTGCACAGGAACACAAATAGAAAGAATTCAAAAACTACAAAATAAAGGAATGCGATCGATATTAAAATGTAATATATATACGCCTATAGATGGAATGCTTAATGCTCTGAAATGGCTCAACGTGAAACAAAGATTGGAGATGAATACGCTTAGCTTTGTACAAAAAATCGAACAACTAAGATACGTTGGAGAAATACAGCCTTATAACTTGAGAAATGATAACAACTTCAGGCTACCAAGAACAACCACAACATCTATGCAAAGATCACTTCTACATAAAGGGTTACATCTTTACAATATGCTTCCAAATGATTTTTTGATATGAAACAAATACAAAAGTCTTTAAAAGAAAAATTGTAAATTTTGTTAAGAGAAATTGTGAAAATTGAGATGGTTTTAAACATCATAATTGTTAACTTTAAAAGTATTCTAAATACTACTAAATAAATAAATAATAATAAAATAAATTATAGCTTATTTTTTCATAATTACAAGAATCTGAAATAATCTAACTTTAACTGGTATGTAACAGATTTTTTTTAGTCCTGTCGTTTATAAAGGAAAATTTTTTTATTTTATTGTTACATTTTAGAAATACTTGTTTTTTTTTTAATATATTATATAATAGATAATTTTAAAACCAAGTGGAAAAATTTATAATAAAATTTTGGTGAAAGTTTCCTTATGAAGAATACAAAAATTTTTACAAAATCGATCATTTCGGAAGAATTTAGAAATAATAAGAGAATACTAAGGCCCGTTTTCACGACTTACCGATAGCTAAAGGTAGGATTTTATCGGCCGTAGAACAAGTGTTCTATTATTCTAACTTTACTTTAACCTTAATTGATTGATAAGTTAGAGGAAGGTTCATCCTACCTGATAGGTTAAAGTAGAGTTTTAATAACGGAACACTTTTTATACCGCCGACAAAATCTCACCTTTAGCAATCGGTAAGTTGTGAAAACGGGGGTAAGAATACTACAAAGATAACAACTTTTCAAACTCATAACCCAATAATTTTTCACCGGAAAATGACATAAGGAAGAGATAAGAAATACCTTACATTACTTTTAATTTAAGATATCCCCAGCAAAATCTTTACATACCTGGTAAGTTAGCAAGTAATGTTGGAGAAATATAAACACTACTTATTTTTCGGCTGAATAACTACTTATATTTGTTTGAGTTGTCCACAGAATTCAGTACTTACAATACACTTACTAGAAGTCACAAAATATCTAGTTATTATTTTACTACCAGTAAATTTAATTGCAAGAACTTACAATATACCTACTAGAAGCCAAAAAATAACTAGTTTTTATTTAATTGGCGCTAGTTAATAGACCTAATAAGTAGTTATGGAATTAGTTACTAGTAAGTAAATATTCAGTACTGAAAATAACACAACTAATTAGTAGTTATTGAGCTGATTATTAATAAGCAAATATTCAGAAATGAAAAGTACTTACTGAGGTCATTACTAGTAAGTACTTATTGAGGCTTTCAGAATAATGACAACTACTTACCAGGTAACATATGACATAACTACTACCTATAACGAAAAAAAAAAAAAAAAAAACTGTAATTCTTATACGCAACAAATACACAACAAAATCATATATATATGTATCATCACCATTAACATTTATCGAAAATAAACTTTAAATTATCAATCTTAAGGAAGTCAGGCCTAAAGTCAACGAGGGATAAATTTTGCTTAAATTACTTAAATGTTTGTCAAATTGTTTATTTAATTTAATTACACAAACATAAACACATAGAAAAATATTTTTTTTTTTTGTAACGCTAAATTTCAATTTGTGCTAATGATTTGTTTATAACATACATAAGTATGTTAACATCATACAAAATTTAATGTTTTTTACATTATAAGGAAATCTTTGCAATTTACATTGTATATGTTAACAAACCGTATTAATATAATGTATATTACATGAAACCTTATGATAAACAAGTTAGAGTGCTATATTCGGCTGTGCCGAATCTTTGATACCCTCCACCGACAGGAGTGAGCTCTATATGATAAATACATATATATTATTAACTAAACTTCACAAAAACGAGCGTCAGCATTAAAATTAATTGCGGTTTAGACATGAATTAAATTATTGACCGACAATAAGAAAATTTTATGCGTTTCTTGTTAGGACTTTGAACATGCTTAAGTAAAATATCATTATTCGTAAAAGTTTTAGCCGAACTAAAATAATTTTTAGGAGGGTAATTTATATTGGACCTATGGTAAATTATGACCCAATCATCCCAAAATTTTGAAAACTGAAGTATTACAAAATATAAATTAGAATAAATTTCAATACAGCAGTGTAATTAGTTTTAGCGTTAACAGAAAATTTCGCAAATTTGCATGATATTTTTTCTGGCCATATGAATTTAAGTAAGACATTTTACCGCAATATCTATATCTGTGATGGTTTAAGGCGAATTTTATTATTTTCCCAAAGTGAGCTTTATTTGGTTTTAGGCGCAATAAACTGTTTTCCGAGAGTAGGGTTTATATGTGGCCTAGGGTAAATTATGGACCAACCTTCACGAAATTTGGCAATGTGATTTCTCGGCCTTTGAAACTTAAACGTACCGAATTTAAGTATGCTAGCGTTATTTATTGCGGTTTGAGGCGTACTAAACTGTTTTCCGGAAGTAGGGTTTATATGGGGACTAGTGTAAATTATGAACCGATCTTCAAAAAATTTTACAGTGTGATTTCTGGTCCTATAAAACTGTGACGTACCAAATTTAAGTATGCTATCGTTATTAATTGCGGGTTTAGGCGTACTAAGCTGTTTTCCGGAGGTAGGGTTTATATGGGGCCTAGTGTAAATTATGGACCGATCTTCAAAAAATTTTACAGTGTGGTTTCTGGTCCTTTAAAACTATGACGTACCCAATTTAAGTATCCTAGCGTTATTAATTGCGGTTTTAGGCTTACTAAACTGTTTTCCGGGAGTAGGGTTTATATGGGGACTAGTGTAAATTATGGACCGATCTTCAAAAAATTTTACAGTGTGATTTCTGGTCCTATAAAACTATGACGTACCAAATTTAAGTATCTTAGCGTTATTAATTGCGGTTTTAGGCGTACTAAGCTGTTTTGCGGAGGTAGGGTTTATATGGGGCCTAGTGTAAATTATGGACCGATCTTCAAAAAATTTTACAGTGTGATTTCTGGTCCTATAAAACTATGACGTACCAAATTTAAGTATCCTAGCGTTATTAATTGCGGTTTTAGGCGTACTAAACTGTTTTCCGGGAGTAGGGTTTATATGGGGCCTAGTGTAAATTATGGACCGATCTTCAAAAAATTTTACAGTGTGATTTCTGGTCCTATAAAACTGTGACGTACCAAATTTAAGTATGCTAGCGTTATTTATTGCGGTTTAAGGCTTACTAAGCGGTTTTCCTCGAAATGGGCTTATATGGGGCCTATGGTAAATTATGGACCGATCGTCACGAAATTTACCAGTATGATTTGCAGTCGTACAAACCAAATTCGAGCAAAATTTTATGTCATTCCGTGCATTAATAAACGATTTATGTTAGTTTTTGTGTCAAAATTATCAATTTTTTCAAGGTGGTGGTTCCACATTTTGATTCATAGTTCTGATCCTACTAAACCGATGTTGCTGGATTTCAATCCCAAACTGCTTAGGATAACTACAAGCAATTTGAGACCAAGTTTGTTCTTTTCTTTTGCGTTTTTCAAAAGTGAGCGTGTTTTCAACAGACGGACAGACAGACGGACATGGCTAAATCGACTTAGAATTACTCCAGGATCCAGAATATATATACTTTATGGGGTCTTAGATGTATAATAAAAAAGTTTCACACGGAATGACAAACTTAGTATACCCTCATTCACCACAGTGGTGGTGGAGGGTATAAAAAATAAAATAAAAATTATAAAATTACAGAAACGTAAAATAATACATATGAATGTTTAGGTACCTATTTCTATAGTAATACGACAACATTTTACATTGCAACAATATTATATCAGCCGTATTCATAACAAAAAGTTAGCCACAGTTTGTACACTACGTACAACAAGCTGCTAACTAGAACGACGATTAAGCTTAGCAGCTTGTTAGCACAGAGTTTATTAATAACAAATTTTATCCGTCTGCTAACTTCCCAGGAAAAACTTTTTGAATATTGGTAACCTAAAAAAACAGTGTATTAAAAAAAGCAAACAAAATTATTCAACATAAAACGGCTGTTTATCACAAGTAGTCAATTGTTGAATTGCGCCAGAGGGATGGACCCGTGAGTCCACCTGCTCCACATCCAGGACTCTTTGGCCTGGATATGATGAACGGAGAACCAAATCTCCACTTAGGTTCAATAGGAACCAAATCAGGACCGTGGTGTCGGTCATAACTGGACACTGGCCTGTTGGGACTCATGCTAGAAGAATGGGTCTGGTATTCAATGACTACTGTAGAAGTTGTCATGATGAGGAGGAAGAGGAAACTGTGCTTCACTTTCTCTGTCAATGCCCTGGGCTACGGGGCATCAGGGAAAAATACCTGGGAGAACCGGTGTTTTCCTGTTTGGAGGATCTATCAAAAATAGAACTAAGATTGCTTCTTCTCTTCATTAGGAAGACGAATTGGCTCAACCTTGCAGTGACGCCATCTGATTAACTGCTCTTAGGGATGAGCATTGGCGCTGGGTATCACAAAGGGACCGCTGAAGGACCCAAGTGAGCTGTCTCTCGATGGCTGCCCATGGAACCTAACCTAACCTAACAAGTTGGCAAAGGTTTGGCAGCTTGTTAACAAGAGTTCGTTAGCCAGAGTTTGGTAAGAGTATTATGAATAAACTTTGTGCTAACTTCATGCCAAATTTTCGTTATGAATACGGCTGTATGTAAACAACAACTTATAAATCGAAATTTATTTTTTTTATCTTATCCTTAATTTATGAAATTTTTGTTCAATGTTATATACCTACATATATCTTCTTAAAATATTCACATTCTAACCTAATAATTAACTAAGTAATAGTTACTTACACTGGTTGACAGCCAAAAAATACCAAGAACGCCACATGCCTAGATAAGTTAATTGGGACCTCCTGAACACGAAAAACGCTGTAATTTTTTTTCTAAGTAACGTTTTTTAGATAACGGTACTTTCGTGTTTTTCGGTGTATGGTCCCACTCAAACCCTTGTGGAGCCCAGCCGAGAAGTCCGATCGAGATAAATGGTATATCGTTACAAAGGTAATTGAATACCTTTTTTGTCGATATGTCGGAAATTTCTATCTGATAAGAACTGGCTGAGTTATGGTACCTCAAAATTCAAAATTTGTCTATTTTTTACGTTTTTTTGAAAATTTTTCATTTTTATTTCGTTTTTTTTCTACGTTATAGTAAAGATCTGGAATGTTTTATTTTTTACCTAATAGTTTATTTAATTACCAACATTTTAAGTGTAATTTGAAAAAAATCGGATAAAAAATAAAGTTTTTATTAAGGATTTTGTGGAACGACAATATTTTCATCTTCATTGCTCACAGACTATATTCGGCGTCCATCAGTTTTCGAATTTGGGAATTTACGTTTGGGAATTTACATTGAAACGACAATAAAAAAATAAAATTTGTTTTTGTTTTCAATACAAGTTCCCGGACTTACATTTTAATTTTAAAAAACAGGCAGGTCTATTATTGTCCATCGGATTTTTAAGCAATTAAGGTTTTTCCAAAATTTTATGGTCCTTTACTGTCTAATAAGCGTGCGTGTTTCTTACAGGTAACAAAACGCGCGAAACACCATCATAAAGATGTGTTTTTTTTAACAATTTTCCATGCGAATAAATTTTTTAAAGAATTCTTACAGGCATATAAAAAACACATTTTGTAAAAACATGTCAGTTTGGCTTTGTACGTGCAAAAAATAAGATGTGTTCAATCGATCCCAACGAATTTTGTTATGTTTGTGGTGTTCTTGTGAAAAAGAAATCACAACATTTGATGCGAAAAATGAATACGAAAAATTTATCTGAAGCGTATAAGAAGTATTTCGGTTTTCGACCTCCGTCTCTCGACAAACCGTGGACACCGAATAGTGCATGTAACAACTGCCGAACAATTTTAAATAAAATTGGTATGGGTCAAGAGTGTTTCTTCACATTTGGAAAGCCTATGCAATGGAGAAACCAGATCAACCATACAACTGATTGTTATTTCTGTTTAACGAAAAAGGCTATCGGACGTAGAATTGAACCAGTTTATCCAGTTGTTAGCTCGGTGACGCTACCAGTGCCGCACTCAGTATCGTGCCCCAAACAGCAGCTGATTGTAGCGGGCCCCACAGAAATACGAAAAAGAACAATAAAAAATGATTCATCAGATGAGTGCAGTGAAGCAGAAATGCAATCAAATAAGAAACCCCATTTACTTACTCAGGCCGAGTTCAATGATTTGTGCCGAGATTTGTATTTGCCGAAATCGAAATCTGAACTACTTGCATCACGATTACAAGAGTGGGGATATTGTGCTCCTGAGACACGTGTTACATATTACCGTGATCGCAGCAAACAACTTGCACTTTTCTTCGCAAAAACGGCAAACTTTTGTTTTTGTGCCAACATATGTGGTCTTTTCAATGCTCTCCAACAAAATTATGACCCAGAGGAATGGCGTCTTTTTATGGATGGAGGCAAGGATAGTTTGAAGGCAGTCTTGTTTCATAAAGGGAATACGAAACCATCAATTCCAATCGGATATGGAAAATACATAAAGGAAACATATGAAGCAATGAAAGAACTTCTCGATCTCATACATTATGACCAACATCAATGGAAAGTTTGCTCTGATTTTAAATTAGTTGCCATACTATCTGTATTGCAATGGGGTAATACGAAGTTTCCCTGTTTTCTATGTCTATGGGACAGCCGTGACCGTCAGAATCACTACACCCGAAAAGTTTGGCCCGAGCGAAGTGGACGTACGCAAGGAGTGTACAATATCAAAAATGACCCACTCATTCCTCTGGAGAAGATAATACTTCCTCCATTACATATAAAGCTTGGGTTATTTACAAATATTGTAAAAAAGTTGCCAAAAGACAGTCTTGCCATGAATTCCCTTAAACAAAAATTTCCGAGAGCCACAGCGAGCAAAATTGAAGCTGGTATATTTGATGGACCTAAAATTCGGGCTCTGTACGGTGACCAATCAATTAATGAGTGTTTAGGTCCAGCTCATTTGGAGGCATGGGAAGCATTCCAGGACATCGTTCACAACTTTTTGGGAAACTACAGAAGTCCTGATTACGCAGAGAAGATCGATACATTACTGCAAAAATTTAATGCCATTGGTAAGTGTTGAGTGAAAACATGTATATCAAAAAGGCCTTTATCATTTTAAAATTTATTCTTTTTAACCTTAAGGTTCAAATATGACACCTAAATTACACTTCTTATTCAGTCATTTGGATATTTTCCCCACGAACTTGGGCTCCGAAAGTGATGAACAAGGTGAAAGATTTCACCAAGAAATGGAAGAAATCGAGACACGTTACAAAGGCTGGTGGGACGAACAAATGATGGCGGACTATTGTTGGTTCCTCATTCGCGAAGATGCATCCGAAAAAAAACGCAACAGTTCAAGTCGCTCGTCATTTTAATTTAAATTTTTTGAATTTACGCCGAATATAGTGTGTGAGCAATTAAGATGAAAATATTGTCGTTCCACAAAATCCTTAATAAAAACTTTATTTTTCATCCGATTTTTTTCAAATTAAACTTAAAATGTTGGTAATTAAATAAACTATTAGGTAAAAAAATAAAACATTCCAGATCTTTACTATAACGTAGAAAAAAAAACGAAATAAAAATGAAAAATTTTCAAAAAAACATAAAAAATAAGCAAATTTTGAATTTTGAGGTACCATAACTCAGCCAGTTCTTATCAGATAGAAATTTCCGATATATCGACAAAAAAATTATTTATTTGCAACGATATACTATTTATCTCGATCGGACTTCTCGGCTGGGCTCCACAAGGGTTTGAGTGGGACCATACACCGAAAAACACAAAAGTACCGTTATCTAAAAAATTACAGCGTTTTTCGTATTCAGGATGTCCCAATTAACTTATCTAGGCATGTGGCGTTCTTGGTATTTTTCCAAATTTAAAATTTGTAAAGCAGTGTTATTTATTTAAATTAATTAATAGTGTTAGTGATTCGCTAATAATAACTATAGAGAAAATATAATACATAATGACTATTTTTGAAAATATATCGGTTTTGGTTAAAGATTGTGTTGTGTTAAAGGATTTGTCTTAATTTCACGAAAAGTTAGGTAAGATTAGTAATTAGATAAGTCTTGGGCTATCTAGAAAAGTTTAGTTAAAGGTAGCATGGGTGGGTATCAGTGATGGAAAATTCAGTACTATGGTACTATTTTCAGTACTTTTTCTTTTCATAAATACCACAGTACCCCCACGTCAGTTTAAGTACTCCTTTTTTTGTATGCTTTCTTGTAAAGAAATCCAGGGTGACTTTTTTTTAAACATTGACAAAATATTCTACGGGCCAATAACATACAGGATACACATACGATTTATTGTTCTTTTTCGTTCATATTTTTTGTTGCAAAAATATTGAGAATATGAAGCACCAATGCCATTTTTAATGCGTTTCAACTACATGGTTTTGATTACAGTATGATATTGTATGTATTTACTATTTTTACTCACCAATAGTTAACAAACATATTTTGAACACCACTAGAAAATATGTCACAAACTTTTTGTTCGGGAATGAAGAACGAAAATAAAAAGATGCTTTGAAACTTTGTAAAACATGGATGCTGCTTCCAATGGGTTAAGATTTATACAATTCTAGAAAGTACATGTTCATACATGTACACAGAAAAAATACTAATGTCAAATCAACAAGGCGCAATGTTGATTGAAAATCATAGTCAATTTCGGCTAAAGTACATTTTTTTTTAAATTTATCATTGTTTCATATTAATTTTAAATGAATAATGTTAAAATAACATTGTTCAATATTGAATCCATAAAATCCTGTTTTACGTGTTATGAGTGAATACAACAACAACACTTCAAGAAGAAATACATGAATTTTTAATTTTTATATGTAAAACTATTTTAAAGAAGAAGAAAAATTCCCGTATTCTTTTGGAAGAAAAATTCCCGTATTCTCGAAGGAGAATGATGACGAAAACATATCGGGCCTTTTCTGCTGGTGTCTTTTAATCGGGCAAAACAACAAAGTGCAACTGGAATATAAATAATAATATTCTTTCTCTCTCTCAAGTTCAGGGGGTAAGTGTTTGCAATCATTCTAAAACAAAAACATATGTTGTTTCTGAAGCTTCTTCTCACTGTTATTTCACACTCAAATTAAACAGATTCTACATTGAATTCAAGTTAAACCTTAAAACAACTTTAATTTAACGTGATTCGGAGTGTTATTTCAATATCAATGGCATTTTGCTCTCACTTTACTGGAATGGTAAATTAATATTAATTGAAGTTATTTTAAAAGAAAAATATTGCTAACAAGTTACGAGTATTGTAAACGAAAAATGTAAACTCAACCTCGTTTTCGACGATTTTACGTTCATATTCTTCTGTGTGTTTGTTTACCAAAATTTTATATATTTATATTAAACTTTTTATATATTTTTTTTAATTTTTGAAATGTTTGTGTTTTTTGAGTATATTTTTTAATAAGATATATGTTTTATAAAAATTACCAACATGTTGTATAAAGTACTCTTTTGCTTGGTGGTTAGTACCATCTTAATTTTTAAATTTTCCATCACTGGTGGGTATAGACAATAAAATAGGATCTTTACATCTTTACCTCTTCTAGTAAGCTTCTTATTTAATTTTTTTTCACTATATTATTATTTCATCTTTATTATTTTATTTGTCGACTCTGTATCCACTTAATTTTTAGCTTGTGTGACGATCAATAAGTTGTTTCGATAGGGGTAAGAACCCAACCCATTTTCCACTAGCACGGCCGGTAATAAAGGTAGCACAACCCCTTGAGAGATGCACCCTTGCGCTTTGGTTCGTTACACAAAATTAAATGGCGCCCAACGTGGAGCATCAGCCAATACTCTTTGCTTTAACACTCAAATGTTAAAAACTTTTTATTCTCATATTTACATCATTGTGCTGATGCTTCTACTTATTATATGTTAAATTTTGTTTATTGACTTAGTTTGTTTCCCTCTTCATTAATTTTTTTTTTATTTGTCATTCATTTCTTAATTTTTCTTCTGGATCTTTAAACTTTTCACAGTTGGGAGGTTATAACTGAGGAATTATTATTTATTTATTTATTTATTAACAGAGTAATAATAAAAAGCCTAATTTGGCCAAAAAACATTATTACAGAGCTTTCATTTCGAGATAAAAGAAAGAAAAGAACGAAGTAAATATATGTATACATATGCATACACATATGCATGTTATCTACATACATACATACAGGTACATATATATATATATATATACACCTACATCTAAGCATATATACATAAAATATATAGTATATGAGGTTAGGTTAGGTTAGGTTCCATGGGCAGCCATCCAGAGACAGCTCACTTGGGTCCTATAGCGGTCCCTTTGTGATACCCAGCGCCAATGCCCATCCCAGAGAGCAGTTACTCAGATGGCGTCACTGCAGTGTTGAGCCAATTCGTCTTTTTAATGAAGAGAAGAAGCAATTTTAGTTCTATTTCTGATAGATCCTCCAAACAGGAAAACACCGGTTCTCCCAGGTATTTTCCCCTGATGCCCCGTAGCCCAGGGCATTGACAGAGAAAGTGAAGCACAGTTTCTTCTTCCTCCTCATCATGACAACTACTACAGTAGTCATTGAATACCAGACCCATTCTTCTAGCATGAGTCCCAACAGGCCAGTGTCCAGTTATGACCGACACCACGGTCCTGATTTGGTTCCTATTGAACCCAAGTAGAGATTTGGTTCTCCGTTCATCATATCCAGGCCAAAGGGCCCTGGATATGGAGCAGGTGGACTCACGGGTCCATCCCTCTTGCGCAATTCTATAATTCTCGCGCAAAATGAGTGACTTACAGTGAGCCATTGGAAGGCCAATGAATTGATCAATGAATGCTTCATCCATACGACCACCTTCCTTGGCCAGCTCATCTGCTATCTGGTTTCCCGGGCAGTTTGAGTGCCCTGGTATCCATATAAGCGTTAACTCTGAATGTTCAGCAATCTCATTCAAAGACATCCGGCATTCCACAGTTAACCTAGATGTCGTATAGACACCCGCAAGAGAGGCAATGGCAGCCTTGCTATCAGTAAATATACGTATATCTCCCGATACGCGATAATACTTTAGCCAGTTGGCTGCCCGCTTTATAGCCGAGATTTCCGCCTGCAGGACACTACATCCATCCGGCAGGCGAAAGGAGACTTTTACGCCCAGTTCCTCTATGTAGAAACCTCCGCCAACTCTTTCCCCCTTCCTTGAACCATCAGTGTAAACCCCCAGGGTTGGTCCATGGAAGGTGCCCATTACCGACGGAGCACTTTCGTGCGCTATATGTGTCGCATACCTCGCACCAAAGAAACTATGTATAATGGATAGGTTTTAGCTATCAAGAAAAAAGGAAAAACATTATGAATTAAGGCCCCCAGCCAATTTAAAATAAGTTTTAAATGTTATAAAGTAGTCCATGGAAGGTAAATAAATGTTCGAATTGTATAAACGTCTCAGTGTATAAATAATTTTACGAGTTGGATCACTTATAAGACCTTCAAAGTCAAATTTGTCATAAATAATAACACCTAGTCATTTTAGATGATCTACACACTTTATCCAGACATCTTTTACACGAATGTCAAAAACATGACCAAGAGGACTACCAACTACCATATATTTTGTTTTAGAAAGACTTATGGTTAAATTATTTTCTGTCATCCATATAGATACATTTTCTAAGCAATAGTTTGTTACTGTTTCTAACACATCCAAGAATGGTTTTTCCTTACTTAAAAGAATCTGAATATCATCAGCAAAGATAAATGGTTTACAAATACATAAGTTTTCAATAGTTTACGGTAGGTTGTTTAAATATAATACAAATAAAAGCGGGCCAATAACCGAGCCCTTAGTTTCAGATGTCAACAAATTGACTACGATCAGACAAATATGAATATATTAGTTTACAGGCATGCCTTGAGAATTTAAATTCTGTGTAAAGTTTTTTAATCATCTTGCCTCGGTCAATACAATCAAACGCTCTAGAAAGATCTAACGATATCAACATATTTACCCGATCTTCATTCAAATTCCTCCTAATTTCATCATTTATTTCCGTCAAAAGTAACGACTTATTATAGCCCTTTCTGTAAGCATACTGGCAGGTGTTTATTTTCTTCCAAATTAGATAAAACCGGCAAGATACAAATTGGTTTCAAATTTCAATGGAGGATCCAGAGCCACACTTAGGTATAGGAACTACTCTCGAGATTTTCCAGGAAGACGGATAAGTAGAAAATGTAATAATGGTATTTACCACATGCAAAAAATGCCTATAAATTAAAGGAAAAACAACCTTCACGAATTTAAAGGAATACCATCAACCCCAACCGAACTTGATTTGACTTTTGCAAAAGAGTACACCAGTTCAGCCTCCGTCACATTGTTGAATGAAAATCCAAAAATTTCCCTAAAATCATTAAAGTTGACCGCAGATGAATTGCCTTCCACAAACCTAATAAAGAAATTATTAACCTCCCAGCAAAAACTTTACTTACCTGGTAAGTTAGCAAGTAATGTTGGAGAAATATAAACACTACCTCTTTTTCGGCTGAATAACTACTTATTTTTGTTCGAGTTGTCCACAGAATTCAGTAGTTACAATACACTTACTAGAAGTCACAAAATATCTAGTTATTATTTAACTACCAGTAAGTTGAATTGTAAGTACTTACAGTATACTTACTAGAAGCCAAAAAATAACTACTTTTTATTTAATTGGCGCTAGTTAATAGACCTAATAAGTAGTTATGGAGCTATTTAGCAGTTAGTAAATATTCAGTACTGAAAACAAAACAACTAATAAGTAGTTATTTAGCTGATTATTAGTAAGCAAATATTCATAACTGAAAATAATAGTAGTGGAAAGTACTTACTGAGGGCTTTACTAGCAAGTACTTATTGAGGTTTTCGGAATAATGACAATTGTAATGACAACTACTTACCAGGTAACGTATGAAATAACTACGACCTATTACCAATATTCAAAAAGTTTTTCCTGGGCTCATCTACTTCATGATCAATTGAGCTATTTCTTTGAGCCAAACAACCAGCTTTTTTAAGAGTATTCCAAACTTTTGTATTATCTTTACCATCAAACAACTTTAAAGAATTAATTTTCATATATTTTCTGATTTTACTCTTAACTCTATTACGGTACTTTCAATACGTTCGCCAGTTTTCACTGCTGGGGTCTTCAAGATAACCTTTGTATGCCAAATCCCTTAATGAGGTTGAAAGTATAATCTCACTTGACTTCATCCATGAATTATTAATAGCTTTATGTTGACGATGGACTATAGGAACGTAGGAATAAGCTATATTTAAGAAGTTATTTAATGTATCAATTTGAAAATTGACATAATTTGTCTTATACAACAATGATAAATCATATGGGCTAAAAAAAAAACTATTTAGTCCATTCCAGTCAATATTATGAAAATCTCTAGTATAAACAACCTCTTGACTACAATGCTTTTTTATAGGAATTGAAATGAAGATAAAAGCGTGATCAGATATCGAGGGACATTGAAATTGATACGAAAGTTCCACTTTTATATCACCACCTAACATAAAATAGTCAATTAGTGATGAAGATTGATGACTCACATCAAAATGAGTGGGTATGTTGTTGTGAAGAATGGTCAGACCATTTTGAATACAAAGAGTTCTAACAAAATTTGCTTTAGCCACATCAAAGAGATTTTGATTAAAATCACCAACTATTATTATTTCATTATACTGAAGAAACAAATGTTCTTCATGTAAACGTTCAAATATATTTACACTTAGCAGCAAAAGTCTGCGTACAAGCCATTGATATGTTTTTCAGAACTAAAAAAGTAAAAAAATATTGTGTGAATCTATAAAAAAATTTATTTTATTTATTTATTAGGATTAGATCTAAAAATATTTGTACTTATTTTCAACAAAAAAAAAGAACGGTAGTTCATAACTACAAAGGAAACTTACAGCCTATTCAAAAAGGCATATGCAAAAGTCTGCGTACAAACATGTATTTTAATGTTTTTTGTTTCAAATTTTTAATTAAAAAAAAGATTAATATCAAGTTGAAATTCCTTTTCGTTCGAGAACCTCCGGTAAACGTTTTGGCATATTATCGACTACCTTCGACGTCTCTTGAACGGAAATTTTGTTCCATTCTTCAATTATCGAATTTTAAGTGTTTGTTTGGAATAAATTTTGTCCTGTCAAATCACTTGTAAATCGTCAGACTCGAATTGCTTTTGCTAAGTAATTTATAAATAAGCCAGACGAATTCTGCCAGAAGGATTTATTTACAGCCGAGAGCAAGTTTTGCATATTTCGTATAAGGGGTAACCAGCTTGTGTAGAGAAACAAGGAAAACGCTTGATCCTAAGCATTTAAGCGACTCTGTAAAACATTCTTGGCAAAAACAATTCGATTCTGACGATTTACAAGTGATACCAGAGGCTTTCTATGTGCCAAAGAGTCGGAAATTTGGATCTGTTTACTGTAAAATGGATACTCTAAAGTACATGCGTAGACAAATTGAACCTGGGTAACGATTATATGTTTTAACAATATAACGCCCCAAAGTATACGGCTCATAATACGAAGCTTTTGCTACTCTACAATGTCCAACAACAGCTTAAAATCCCACCGCAGTCTCCATTCATAAGTCCCGTAGAACATTTAAAGGATTTATTGGATCCTCGTATTTGACAGGACAAAATTTATTCCAAACAAACATTTAAAATTCGATAATTGAAGAATGGAACAAAATTTCCGTTCAAGAGACGTCAAAGGTAGTCGATTATATGCCAAAACGTTTACCGGAGGTTCTCGAACGAAAAGGAATTTCAACTTGATATTAATCTTTTTTTTAATTAAAAATTTGAAACAAAAAACATTAAAATACATGTTTGTACGCAGACTTTTGCATATGCCTTTTTGAATAGGCTGTAAGTTTCCTGTGTAGTTATGAACTAGCATTCTTATTTTTGTTGAAAATAAGTACAAATATTTTTAGAACTAATCCTAATAAATAAATAAATTAATTTTTTTTATAGATTTACACAAAATGTTTTTACTTTTTGAGTTCTGAAAAACATATCAATGACTTGTACGCAGACTTTTACTGCTGAGTGTAGATCATCTCTACTACTGTTGGGTAAATAAACCACCCCAATTATGGTTTTAATATTATCAGAAATAATTTCCACAAAAATAGACTCACATACATTAAATTCCATAGATCTAAACACAACACGGCATTTGAGTTTTTTAGGCCGATCATTTCTATGTAGGGTATATCCTGATATTTCTACAGCTTTGTCTGTAACATAAGACTTCAACCACGTCTCTGAGACACAAAAAAACGCTAAGCCACAATTATCTAAAATAGTTCTTAATTCATTCAACTTGTGAACATTTGATGGGAAAATACTACGACAGTTCATATGACCAATGTTTAAATTGTTTTTAAAATTATGGAGTTTACTTTTTAGTACAGAATTATCGCTAACAATTGGACCAACGATCATCACGCTATGCCCCCAGGGGCCGAGCACTTTTCGGGATTTTCACACACACAACCCGAATGTTACCGAAACTCACTTCAAAGATTGTAAAAAACTATCATTTCATTCAGTTGTATGCTAGCTTTCAAACAAGCAGGTCGCCGTCGCTTTTGTTATTTAAAAACAAAAACAAAACACATAGTAAATATCTCAACTGAGTACTTTTATTTATCTCTCTTTTGCAGAATATCCAATATTTTCAGTACACTTTGAATATTTTTCTACTTTTGCATGTGTTTATTAAAATGTGGAAAATAGAGTGGGGAAAAAGTTTTAATTTTCATCTAATATTTTGAATAAAGCTGCATACAAATAAGAAAAAATTAAAATAAGTGCATACATGCAGTTATATAACAAAAAATATGTTTAATACACAAAAAATTTGTTTTCGACATGTTTATCTAGAAATTTCTTTCAGTGCACCCAAAATACACTCACCACTACAAACACATTTTCAACCGCCTCTCTTTGTGATTACCTCTGAATTGGACCAATGTTATTGTCATGCATCATTGATAGCAATAGAGTTTAAAGCAGAGGTAATCACAAAGAGAGGCGGTTGAAAATGTGTTTGTAGTGGTGAGTGTATTTTGGGTGTTAAGATATTTTATTTCAGATTTGTTTTGGAATAACACTCACAGTTTTAATATTTTGGATATTTTTTTTTTAATTTTACGAATTTATCTTTGGTGGTTGAGATTTTTGTTGGATATGTCTTATAGATTTTTGGTTTTTTTTTATTTTATTATTTAGAAGATTGATTCTTACAATAAATATAGAGTAATTTATGCGTTCTCTGAATATTATTTCTATGTGTTTTATTTTGTGGAGAAAGGTTAAGTAGGTTTATTCGTTTTTATTTGAATTTTTCTTCATATTATTCTGACGCTAACTGAGTTGTGAAATTGTGTTATTCGTTTTCTTTCAAGTTTGAGTTAAAATGCCTGTGACGAGAAGCCATGATAATTTATTAAACTTGAAAATACCAACAAACTGTAGATTGACAGTTTCAATGGAAGACTCCAACACAAATCCAGCGCAATCTACGATTTAGGGACGTTCGAAAAGAAATCCGCCTCAGACTGGAATCGATGGTGCGGATAATGAATCTGATCACCATAATCAAATTAAACAAATTGTTACCAATTCGATGATACAATTTCGCGGTGAGTTGACGGAATTTGTTAGAAATGAAAAAAAGCTAAGTGAAATAAATTTTGATGGTAATTCCGAAACTCGTGACGTGTGGTATCTTCTAATAATAACGCATCCAAAACTTCTCGGACATCAAATTTTTCTAGTGACCTTTCGTAGGTGAAAAGGTTTACAATATAATACGCAACTGGCGTATTATATTTCCTGGCTGTGACGACAAAATGACGGTGGACGATTGTATATATATATATATATATATATATATATATATAGGATATAGGATAAACATACTTACGACAAACAGTTTAGACGGAGACTTTAGGCTGTTTGGCAAGCATGCTCGCGGGCAATTTGACGTCAAAGCTTTGGACTGGTATTGGCGATACCATCGATATGACAATGAACTAGATTGGTTTAGTTTGACGAGAGCTTTGCGTGATCAATACAAAGGGGACTACAACGATTATGACGTAATGGACGACATACACAGACGCAAACAACACACAAATAAAAACTTTGATGACTTCTACGACTCCATTTCGGTCATGACGGACAGACTTAAAACACTGATGCGAATTTGTGTTCCATTGTAATTCGAAATCTCAGAAATGAGATCAGACATAAATTGATTCATTTGGACATATCCGACCGTAGCTCAACATCGTCGTGAAGTTAAACGACACGAAAAGTTTACAGGATATTCGCAATTGCGATTCACGGAAAACTTTTAAAGGGCATGAAACGGAAATAAGTGACATGGACTTGGATAATAACCTAACTACAGATTTGTCAGCGGGAATTTGTGCAATTCGTGGTGAAAGTAAGTGTTGGAATTGCGACAAGAATGGACACAATTACAATTGCTTGGACAAAAGACGCATATTTTTCTATGGATGTAGTGCAAAAGATGCCTACAGACCTTAATGTCCTGATCGTGGTGTAAAATCACAGGGAAATGGACAGAAGGATGTCCGCAAGATCTAACGCTGGCATCCAAGACATGTGATTTGAATAACTTTGATTTGACTAATTTTATTCCTGACAATGCTACAATGACAGACAGAATCCGGTATTCCCAGGGGGTTAACCAACATAGGGATGGGCAATAACAATTTTAATTGATATATATCGCCAATATTAAAAATACCGATATATCGATACATCGATATTTATATACGACTACCGAGTTCGATATTTTTAAGATCTCTTTCTAATAAAATGCAATATTTTAACCGTTTCTCAACTGCTTACAATACTGTTGTTTTTTAAGAATTGAATCATATGTTTTTTAACTAAAAATTTTTTTTTTTTTTTTTTTCCGACTTTCAATTTATTTATTGAATCTTTCTATAATAAGAAAATAACAATAAGTATTAAAATCTTAAATTAATTAATTTTAACTAAAAATAAGAAAATAAAGGCGCTTTTCCATTGTACTTTTTCATAGATTACACAGTTCAGTTTTGTCTCGGTTTTTTAAGAGATGCCAACAAAAAATAAGCGCGGAAAAAATATTCTGGAAAGGGTTCCTAGAATTATGCTAAGAACCGCCTTAATTATGGTGTATTAGCAGCAATAGACTCATGTTAATATTAAAAAAAAAAAAAAAATTGTTTGTTTTTTATTTGAGCATGTTCTATACATATATTAAAAATAAAATATTGCACAGTTTACTTGTATGGTATGTGTCACAAGTTTCGTTTGCCGGCAGTATATAATCCGGCATTATATAATACCAATTAATTTTTTTAGATTTCATATGGCGAATAAATAAAAACTTTTTTGTATTCTTTACTTTTTTTAAATTTTTTTTATTGTAGAGTTAACTGCCGGTCCCTCGTTTGCAAACGAAAACTTCGTTCGTATAACTTACCTTAAAAACTAAGTTTTAAAATTGGTTTTTATTTTAAATAAAAGGACAGGCAGTAAATTTTAAATTAAAAGAAACAATAAAAAGTTAGAATGGAATTACATGTAGTATGTTTGTACATATATGTATGTAAATACATATGTATGTATTGACATATGTATGTAGGAATATTAAGTTTTTAAATTTGGTAATAATATCAGCTTAATACGTTCGATACATCGATATATCGATATTTTTAATTATTATATATCGATCCCTTAACCAACATCCATTAATGAGACCATGTCACGTGCGGTTATTGGAATACCAAAAGGCTCGTGATCGAATTTTTGGACTTGAGGACAAAACAGTAAAATGCAAACGTCCATCATTGCGTATACGTAATTTTTATAACAACTTAAAATCTCTTCGTTCCATTACCATATCGCCTATCATTTCGCAGGATGATGATAGTTTACCTTTCATACAATTTAAAATCGATAACAAAAAAGTTTTGGCTTCATTAGATAGCTTCAGACTTAAGGCAGATGGTAGGTTTTCGGAAGTGTAACGGAAACTTAAGTGAAGTTTTTCTTCACACATTCAACTAGAAACCCCTAGAATTCGCTGTAGTTGTTTTGAACGGTCGTTAATAGTTAGAGTAGCTCGATGTTGGAATTATTAACCAGTGGACTTTCGTATATTCTCTCATTCAAACAACGCATTCCGATTAAAAATTATAGTATACTTTTCTGTTCAGGATTAAGAATTCTTTTGATTTTTTCCCCTTTTTCTTAATCTTATGTTCAATGAATTTAGTATGGCTTTATTTCAGACAGAATGTTCTGTAATGGTATATCTACTTGACTTATTTTTTTTTTTAATCTGGGCTACTACTTTGTGATCTGTTAATTGATAAATTAATATTTTTTAAAAATTTCTTTCAATCCTTCGCTAGGGAGCCATTTTTATTGTACTTTTATAATTAGTTGTACATTCTTGAATAAATCAATTTTTGTATAATTATTGTATCCTTAATGATATTCAGGATTTTGCTTTTTAATATATTTTTTATTGGCCTTGATAGGATTTTGTATATTACTTATATTACAATAAATAAATAAAACCCGGGACTCTGGATTTTGGAAATCCCTATACCGAAATCCTGGGATTTTCAATTTATTTATTTAATATACAACTTTTTATTAAATAAACAACACTTTATTTATTTATTTTTGAATTTTTTAAAAAGAAAACTTAAAAAAACAATTCATAAAAAAACTTCATAATAAGCCAAACTTGGCCCAATTAGTAGGTCTGCTCGAAACGCCTGCTGGTTTTTTTTGCAGAGTTGTGTTTTTATCGTGCAATTGTTTTTGACATCTTGTCGATTTTTTACACAAACAAATGCATCGTGTTTTGACATCTTAAACATAACTTACACAAACAAAATGCGTGTTTTTTTTTCCATTGTTGTAGTTTTGCGCATGGGTACTAATTGGACCAAAATTTTATTTATTTTTGAATTTTTAAAAAAGAAAAATTAATGGAACAATTCATTTACAACTTTATTCTATGAGCTAAATTTCAGCTATGTATGTTATAAAGCCTTTTTTTTAATATTCGGTTTAATTTTAAAGTAAAAACAGTTCTTTATTAATGATTAATTCCCAAGTACAAAATAAAACGTTATTATTCAAGAAGGTATAAAAAAGGAATGACAAAATGAAAAAGAAAAATACAGAATAATAGTAGCGTCGTTCACATTGTTATTAAAAGAGTTGCCATATTGGCCATAGATCCCCAACACTTCTCCTCAATGTGAATAGCGCTTTACGAAACAGAAAAACAAAATAAATCTCTCATGTCAATCTCATGAGTTGAACAAAATCCAAGTGGTTATTCTTCAAAAGATTTTTAGTCAGTATATCCGCTATCATATGTTCAGTTCAAGATTCAATTCAATTCAAGACTAGCTCTCCTCTCTTCACTACCTCGCGCACATGGTTAGGTTAGGTTCCGTGGGCAGCCATCGAGAGACAGCTCACGTGGGTCCTTTAGCGGTCCCTTTGTGATACCCAGCGCCAATGCCCATCCCGAAGAGCAGTTATTCAGATGGCGTCACTGTAAGGTTGAGCCAATTCGTCTTCCTAATGAAGAGAAGAAGCAATCTTAGTTCTATTTTTGATAGATCCTCCAAACAGGAAAACACCGGTTCTCCCAGGTATTTTTCCCTAATGCCCCGTAGCCCAGGGCATTGACAGAGAAAGTGAAGCACAGTTTCCTCTTCCTCATCATGACAACTTCTACAGTAGTCATTGAATACCAGACCCATTCTTCTAGCATGAGTCCCAACAGGCCAGTGTCCAGTTGTGACCGACACAATGGTCCTGATTTGGTTCCTATTAAACCTAAGTAGAGATTTGGTTCTCCGTTCATCATATCCAGGCCAAAGTGCCCTGGATGTGGAGCAGGTGGACTCACGGGTCCATCCCTCTTGCGCAATTCTATAGTTCTTGCGCCGCATGAGTGACTTACAGTGAGCCATTGGAAGGCCAATGAATTGATCAATGAATGTTTCATCCATACGACCACCTTCCTTGGCCAGCTCATCTGCTACCTGGTTTGCCGGGCAATTTGAGTGCCCTGGTATCCATATAAGCGTTAACTCCGAATGTTCAGCAATCTCATTCAAAGACATCCGACATTCCACAGTCAACCTAGATGTCGTATAGACACCCGCAAGAGAGGCAATGGCAGCCTTGCTGTCAGTAAATATACGTATATCTCCCGATACGCGATAATACTTTAGCCAGTTGGCTGCCCGCTTTATAGCCTAGATTTCCGCCTGCAGGACACTACATCCATCCGGCAGACGAAAGGAAACTTTAACGCCCAGTTCCTCTATGTAGAAACATCCGCCAACTCTTTCCCCCTTCCTTGAACCATCAGTGTATACCCCCAGGTCTGGTTCATGGAAGGTGCCCATAACCGACAGCGCACTTTCGTGCGCTATATGTGTCGCATACCTCGCACCAAAGAAAGGCTCCGGGGTGCAGTAGTCCACTCCTTCAGGGACAATCGAGTATCCCATTATACTGGAGTGTCCATAGTCACGGTTCGACCAGCTGTGTGCCGCGTTCAACCGTATCGCCGAACAAAGAGCCATATGTCTGGCCGTGATATCCACCGGCAGCCAGTTTAGCATAGCAAACAGCGCCCTGGTGGGAGTGGAGCGCATTGATCCTTTGATCATCAATGCGACCAGTCTGTGAACCTTCTCAAGCATCGCACGGTACCTGCCCTTATCCAGCGCAGTCCACCATACGACAACACCGTAATAAAGAGTCGGCTTTACTACAGCCTCAAAGATCCAATTGACACACCTCGGGCCCATGCCCCAGTTCTTGCCGATTGCACCTCTGCACGCATATATAGCAACAATTGCCTTTTCCATCCTCGTCTGGATGTTCAGCCCCCACGACAGTTTACTGTCCAGGATTACGCCCAGATATTTGGCGCTGTAAGAGAACTTAAGTTCAGTCCCATTTAGCCTCGGAAGTCTCATGACCTCAGTCCTATACTTCCTCGTGAAGAGTACCAGTTCCGTCTTAGACGGATTAACACCCAAGCCGCATGATACACTCCAGGTGCTAAGTACCCTTAATGCAGCCTCCATACACTGAGACATTATGTTCAAATGTTTCCCCGTGATGGCCACTGCAACATCGTCTGCGTACGCCACAGTTTTAATCCTCATGTCGTCCATTTTCGTCAACATGGTGTTCATAGTCATGCTTAGTGCGTTTATGATACACTGGGTTAGTTGCCAATTTTTCCGTACCTTGATTGTCGATATTTAGGATGACAGCTTCGTCCGTTAAGTAGCCAATTTCCATAAGTAATTTTCTCAAAAATATCGCCTATTTCGCCGCGTCGGACATTGCCATGTATTCCGCCTCTGTTGAGCTAAGAGCAACACACGATTGTTTCCGGGACTCCCATGAAACTGGACAATCGTTCACGTAGAATATAAAACCAGTGTACTAAGTTCTTTCCATCTTGGTAAACGATTTTCTTCTCAATAGTACCACGAAGGTAGCGCAAAATACGTTTGACTGCCTGCATATGCTCGACTTGCGGGCTAGAGTTTCTCTGCGCCAGCTTGGCAACAGAATGAATGATATCAGGTCTACTAGTTAAAGCGAGGTACATAAGGGCGCCTATTGCAGACTGATAATCGTGCTGATTAATTTCTTTACAATCTTCCTTATCACATGTTACCTGGTAGTTGGCTTCTAGTGGCGTTGACACAGGCTTGCAATTTTCCATCCCGTATTCCTTAAGTAATTCACGAATGTATTGGGACTGTGATAAAGTTATCGCGCCAACGTCCACCTCACGTTCTACTTCTATACCAAGATAGTAGTGTAGCTTGCCCTTGTCAGTAACTGGGAACCTTTGTGCTAATAATTTTTTTTAATTCAGAAACTATCACTCCATTCTTGCAACCGATGAGTATGTCATCCACGTACACAGCCAGTAACACTAATTCGCCTTTAAATGACATCATATATAAGCAGGGCTCATTTTCACTTTGGTGAAACCCCATTTCCTGAAGAACATAGCTGAGCCTATCAAACCACTCTTTGCCTGATTGTTTCAAGCCATATATTGCTTTACGGATTTTAAGAACTCTGTTCGGATGTTCTGAGTCAACAAACAATTCAGGTTGTCGCATATATATCTCGTGTTGCACCTCACTGTTCAAGTACGCTGAACTTACGTCAATCTGATGCAAATGCATTCTCCAATACACTGCCAAAGCTAACACCATACGAATTGTAGAATACCTGACTACAAGGGAAAACGTTTCACCGTAGTCTATGCAAAAATTTTGGTTGCAGCCTTTTGCCACAAGTCGGGCTTTAAATCGCTCAATCTGGCCAAGTTCGTTCTTCTTTAAAGAAAATACCCACTTTGAATTAATCACCCTGGCATAATTCGGCAAGTCTACTAACGTCCAAGTTTCATTGTTCTGCAACGATGTCATCTCCGATTGCATGGCATTCCGCCAATTGGTACTGTTTGCACTGTGTAGAGCCTCCTCTACTGTGGTTGGAATACTTTCCCCGACAATATTGTACAATTCTAAAATTTCCTGGTCTGCCTGGTTTGCCAGTTCTAATCACTTTTGGCCTACCCCTTTTATTAGTGCCAACATACTCCTCCTGAATAGAACTTTCCTCGTTTGATTCAGCTTCATCAGCTGTTTCAAAAACAGCAAAATCAGAGTCGTTAGAAATCATTTCTTCACCATGATCACCGTCATTAGACACAGGTTCTCCATCAGACTGAATTTCATTGATCACCTTTGGTACATCTTGTTCTGATACATTAATTATGAAATAATCATCAACTGTTTTTGTTGTTTCCTCACGGGTTTTTGGTTTCACGAAGCAACTCTCGTCAAAAAGGACATCACGTCGCTCTATTATTTTTCCAGTATCTTCATCATATAAGCGGTAAGCCTTAGCCACCTGGGAGTAACCAACCATGACAAAATTATCACCCTTAGCCTCAAATTTACCACTACCTCCGGCTTTGTTTAGTGCTACAGAATGAGATCCAAAAATTTTTAAATGTTTTACATTTGGCTTACGATCGAACCAAACTTCATATTCTAGTAGGGCATCTATTGCGTAGGTATGCCGCCGTGTTAATCGCCTCAGCCCATAAGTCCTGCTGAATATTCGCGTGCACCATCATCGAACGTGCCATTTCAATTAAGGTTCGATTAGCGCGTTCGGCAACGCCATTTTGTTGGGGAGTATATGGAACTGTAAGCTGACGTGTAATGCCCTCAAGTTCCAAAAAAGTGTCAAACTGTCTATTTATAAATTCACGTCCATTGTCACTTCTAATCGTCTTTATTTTGTGACCAGTTTTCTTCTCCACCATTTGTTTTAACACCTTAAATTTGTCGAAAACTTCACATTTGGCCTTAAGAAAATAAACAAATATTCTCCTGGAATAGTTGTCAATAAATGTGACGAAATACCTTGAGCCACCTAAAGAGCTGACATTAAAGGGACCACACACGTCGCTATGTATGAGTTCCAACAGGCTCTTCGATCGCGTACTAGACTCCCTTGGAAATGTACCAACATGGCTTTTACTTACCATGCATGTCTTGCAATGTGTTGATTCATCACCCTTTAATTGCATGCCAGCCACCATTGAATTATTTGACAAAAACTGCAAAGACTTGAAGTTAACATGGCCGAACCTATCATGCCAAACCTGAGTTAACGAGGTTGCCGCAAAAAGTTGATTTTCTTTACCGTATGCTATAAAAAGATTACCCCGTTTTATAGCCTTTAATATTATTGCACCATCAGAACGCTGAATAGTAGCACCAGATGAATCAAAAATAACCTTCAACCCTCTTTCCACGACACGACTGACGGACAAAAAATTCATCTGCAATTCTGGGGAATATAGAACTTCCTGGAATTTAATTTGAAGACCATTATCGTTCTGAATCTGCACATCACCTTATCCTTGGGCTAATATTTGGTGTTGGCCCGCCAACGAAATGTTTTCTGTATGTTCTTGAAACCTCTCAAACATTTCTTTATTACAGCACATGTGTGCAGTTGCGCCGCTGTCAACACACAACGCTGCTGCTTTATTTGTAAATGTGTGTGTATACGTGTGCAAAAGTTGTGTACGTTCCTTTTTTCGTTTTGTGCATTTGCTTGCAAAATGCCCCGTTATACCACAGTTGTAGCATTTGCCCTTGAACTTGTTTTTACCTTGTTTATTGTCTCTTGTGTTTCTACATTTCTGAGAATTTATAACAAACGCCTGTTGTGTATTAACCGATGCTGCTTCTCGTTCGGATTTTTCCTTGTGTCTTTCGCCTTCTTCTAACAACTTTTGTTTCACCGTTGATAAACTTGGTAATGTATCCCGCGTTTCCATGGCGATGACGAAATGCTCGAAGTCACTTGGTAGACTGGACAACAGCATTATTGTCAAAAGTTCCTCATTAAGAGGTATACCCGCTTCAGCAAGCTTGTCCGCCATTTCTGCAAACATACCCACATGCCGACTAACACTAGCCCCCTTATCCATTGTCAGATTCAAAAGACGTTTATAACTAGCAACCTTCTGTATTGGGCCTCTTGGCTTATAAGTTTCCTCCAAGCCTCATGAGAAGTTGCACAGTTTTTAAAAATACGTAGCTGCGATGGCTTAACACCCAAAGTAATTGTAGCTAGTGCACGTTGGTCGTCATCTTCCCATTTCGTTCTTCCAGCATTATCTACTGCAGATTCCTTTTTAACTTCGCCATTCACAACCTTCCACCAGCCGCTATGGATAAGCACACTACGCATTTGAATATTCCAGCTATCGTAGTTTGTGTCGTCAAGCTTGTCAATTTGGTACATTGACGCCATTTTTTTATTAACGTTTTTTTTCACTCCTTCAAAGAATAAAAATACTGCAATTTAACACTTTTTTCCTTTTTTCTCCCGAGGTACACTTCTACCATGGACTTTGTCCTGGGCCCATAACCTGTTTAATAATCGGTTTAATTTAAAAGTAAAAACAGTTATTTATTAATGATTAATTCCCAAGTACAAAATAAAATGTTATTATTCAAGAAGGTATAAAAAAGGAATGACAAAATGAAAAAGAAAAATATAGAAAAATAGTAGCGTCGTCACATTGTTATTAAAAGAGTTGCCATATTGGCCATAGATCCCCAACACCTTTTTTAATAGTTCTATTCCTTAAATTTTTAGGAATGTATCTTCCTGTTACATTTTACTTTACCCAATAATTATACCTACTGTCACATTTGCTTTTACGAATAATGGTTGTTTACACATAATTTTTAGCAAAACAAGCCTTTTTAATTTCAAATATTTGTTACCTTCTTAAGAAAAGTGTTATCAACGAAAAATCCCACTGTTTTGGTTGGTAAAACCAAAACTGTATTACTATAACAACACGTATTGAGTACTTGGAGTTTTTTTTCAATAAGTGTAGCCTTTATGTCTGCTTAATAAAAAAGCCAACCCTTTTAAAAGCATCAAAGAATATATTTTTTACAACATTATACATATCGTTTGCTAAAATGCAAAGCAACGTATCATTGAAAATTTTGAAATATACTTGTTTATTGATTATGATTCACGTTAGTATTAAAAAAAAAAATTAACTTCCACCTTAAAAAATATCCAAGCTATTAACAAAATCAAAAATGGCTTATCATTAAGTATATAATTTCCTTAAAAAACATAATTAATAATCTTAATTAAAAAAAATTTGCAGAGTATTTGAAATATTTTTACGAACACATTAACTCATGCATCATACTCTGAACGTGTTAGTGGAATAAGTGATAAAACTGCAAATTATTGCATAAGCATAAAGAAAAACAGTGCTGTAAAATTAATATAAACCGAATCCATATATATATAAGAATTTCCTCCTTTCAATATATATATATATATATATATATATATATATATATATATATATATATATATGTATTGCAAAACCTATATTAAGTATGACTATCTGCTTCTTCAACATTGGACTGTTAGAAATTTCACAGCTTAACCCATTGCACTCCTATACGCTAAGAATTTCCAAGAATAAATAGTACCATCTGCAGGTCCTTAATTTTTTCTTCCAGCAGACTGCCATTATTTTTATGATATGGTTTTTGTTTCGTTTCTAATCTTATGAGTTAATATACTCGTATGTACATATATACTTTTTAATAAATTTTAATACAGTCGAGTTTCCTATAATGAATCTGTTACTATTGGACCAGAAATCTTCATTATTAATATAGAATGTTTATAATACAATAGAAATATTTTTTCCACTTATATTTAAAATAATCTGGTATTTTTGTTAGGATTTCATTCTTCCGAGTGGTCCTTCATCAATATCCTCAAAAAGACTGTTATAAAGCCTTTTGTGTTAAATAATAAATTACTTCTCTTCTACATCTTTAGAATATATGTAAATTGTTTAGCTATATTTTGTGTTAATCCTTTTACGGCTTTATTAAATACTAATAGAATTTTTTTTAGGATAAGTGCTTCGTTGTACAACATTTTCGTTCACTGAATACGGGGACTGCTATCAAACCTACTCTTAGTTGAAAAACTCTTTCATTCTTCTTATTTAATTTTTTTTAGAAATGAACTAATTAAAATTTACTTCTTGTTCCGTATATAGCGTTATAAGTATGGGCTACAGAAGTTTTTTTTTTAAATAATTCCTTAGACAAATATACATGTATGTATGTATATCAGTCAAATTTTTGTTTACAAAATTCGTTTATTGTAAAGAAAAATCCAATTAAGAAAATTCATTATAAGGAGATCAAAATAGACGTTATTAATAATGGAAAAGTTAGCTTTTTAAAATCAATTTATAGTTAAATTTAATGAAGTACATTTTTTAGTTTAGCCACTTATTAGAAATAACAAACTATAAATAATATGTCATAATAATATCTGTAATAATATAACATCTCTACGTTCTCAAATGCAGTACTGCCTGCGCTGAATCAGAAAATCAAACTTGTTTCACCATATTAACGCAAACCTAATTATGCTACATATTAAAACGCAAAATGCAAGAATTTAAAACTCGTTTTTTTTTTTAATAAAATTTTTGTAGTAAAAAATATACAAAAAAATGCAATACAAGTAATTCTCTATTAAACAGAATTCTATAAGAAAATTATAAAAAATTGGATTAATAGTATATATAAAATAACTTCAAAATTCTTGCGTTTTCGATTTCCAGAACAGCTCTGCATATTTAAATTTATTGTTTAAACGCAGTATTGCATTTATAACCATGTACATTATCTTTATATCCTATTATACCTGTAATTTAACAGAAATATTTAATTATTTAATATTTTAAATGATTGTTTAACTTAATACTCATACTTTCGTTGATGATTCGTCGTTTTGTTTCAGAGAATTACAAATCTAATCTATATATACATATAATTTCGTTGTTTGTCCGGATGTGTGTCCGGTTCTCTTTCCGTGGCTTTATGAAGCCGTCTGACGTCGCAGAAATATGAAATTTGGCATACGTAAAGCTCATTTGCTCCACTGGTGCAAGACGGAGCTCGATTTTCGGTCTGTGGGCGGTGGGCGTGGTCATTGATTAAACCATTCACTTTTTCTTATATTTTTTGCAGGAAACTTTTGCGTTTTCCTAATGACGCTTTTTGTATTTAAAGCCCTCTGTCTGAGGAAGATCATAGCATTGTCAGATTCCTAATTTTCGGTCTCCGGGCTGTACATGTGGCTTATTTCATCATAAAACCCTCCATTTTGCATTATGTATTTTTTTAAGAATTTTTATATTTTCAACTAGCATTTAACCCGCTACTTCGTTAGCGTCTCACTTTCTTTCGTGGACATATTTATATGCTAAAGTTTATGTTTCTAGTTTTTAACTTTTTTTTTTAAATTTTTAGGTCCACTATTTACCGAAATTCAAAAAGTACCAGGTAGAGAACGAAAAAATAACAAAAAATCCCTCTTACAGATTCTCATTCACTCAGAAACTTGCATGTTTAATTTTATGTTTCTAGGTCAAATGTTAATAAATGTTTAAGAAAAGTGCCAGTTAAAGGACGAAAAAGTACAAAAAGATCCTTTATACAGATTCTCATTCACTCAGAACCTTGCATGTTTAATTTTATGTTTCTACGTTCAATACTAACGGAAATTCAAAGTACCAGTTAAAAAAACCAAAAAGTACCAAAATCCCTCTAACAGGTTCTCATTCACTCAGGACTTTGCATGTTTAATTTTATGTTCATAGGTCCAATATTAACGAAAAATAAAAAATTACCAGTTAAAGAACGAAAAAGTACAAAAAAAAATTCTTCTAACATATTCTCATTCACTCATTACTGAGCATGTTTAATTTTATGTTTCTAGGTGGAATACTAACTGAAATTCAAAAAGTACCAGTTTAAGAACAAAAAAGTTCCAACTTATAGATTCTTATCCACTCAGAACATGGCATGTTGAATTTTACGTTTCTAGGTCCAATATTAACGATAATTAAAAAAGTACCAGTTGTAGAACCAAAAAGCTAAAAAAAGAAAATAAATTTCCCATATTTTCCCTATTTGGTACTTTTTTTCTGCCCATTGAAGTATCAAAAACTTCAATATTATAGTGGGAACCCATAATTTAGTACGTATATGTCAATGAAAGGAGAAAAATATTTTGTAAAAAGAGTTCCAAAAATAGTTACGATTTTCACCCCTTAAACGTTCGAATTTCGAAAAAGTACCAAATTCGTATTTGTATTTTTTAGATAAGTTTAGATAAGTGTTTATTGGTTTAAAAGATAGATGGGGTGACAAAAAAGTACTAAAATACATGTTTTATCCATTTGCTCCCTAAAAGGGCCAAATTTCTAAAAAGTACCAGACACCTGTCCGCTTATTTTTCTTAAGAACAACGATTAGTATTACATTTTTGTTGTATCTCTTTTAGTTTTGGAGATATAAGGTTACCGAATTTACCCGTTTTTACCCTTTTTTACGAAAAAAAAAGTTGGACCAAAAGTCTATAGTTAGTTAAGCCAGAAAAATGGAACAAATATGCATAATTTCATCAAAACTTGATAAATCTACTTCATTCTTTTCATACTAATTCAATAAATTTTTAATTACTGGGTGGATTTCGATGAATTTTAGCGACTTAATAGAAAACAATTTGGGCTTTCAAATTTTGGATTAATGAGAAACTTAGTGCTTGCACAGTGGGCCAAATATGATCATCTCGAATGTGTAAATTACAATGAACTTTTTTGTAAAAAGATACATCTTAGAAGAAAGCTACTTTTTTGCAAGAAGGTGCTTCTTTGTAAATATATTCCTTTTTGTAAAAACGTACCTTCTCCAAAAGAAGTATGTACTTTGATAAGCAAATTTTTTAAAACATACTTTTTACGGTTACTTACATTATTTTCAACATAAAAAATATAATCGGACGAACAAATGGACAGACGGATATCTGTCTAGATATATTCTAGGTTCTAAGACCCATAGGGATCTATAATAGATAAACTTCATGGCGTATTAGATAAATATTGCAGAAGTTACAAACTCAATTACAAATTTATATATACCTTCTACACATGAAGGTTGAGGGTATAAAGGATATTTTGTACATAAGAAATTTTAGTGCAAAACAAAGATTATTGCATAGCGGTTGAACACAAAATGATAAAATCAATCCGGTCGCATCAAAGCTTGATAAATCCAGTCCGATCGCAACAAAACTTGGAAAATCCACTTGAAAAATTGAATTCGAATTATCTCATTGCTAAATTTTTAAATCCTGTATTGATCAATGTCTAACCGTGCCGTTTGCATTACTGCAACAAAAATTTAAAGAAATACAAGTGGGCATAAATAAAAAAACATTTTCTTAAATTGTGCTGAAATACAAAAAGTGGATTTATCAAGTTTTGAAAAATCCTCCTCATATATAGAATTCGTTGTTCTTCTGCCCATGTCTTATGTAAACACTCTAAAGTTAATTATGATGAAAAATATTTTGGTTGGGGCTCAAGCATAATTTAAAAGCTTATGTGGTCAAGTAAATTAGAATTTTTTTTTTTCAGATTTTTCGAAGGCTTAGAGGTCGTACAAGTCGAGTTTTCATCAAGAAGGGGGGTTTTGCCCTTATTTCTAACTTTATTAATATTTAGTCAATAATCACGTGTTTTTAATTTTTTTTTTTAATATTAAACGAAATTTCCAACCTTTAATTCCATGCGCATAAACTATAAGATCTGGCAATAATTTGGCCCAATAAGATACCACATATTTTATTCTTTGAGTTGTTTTTGAATAAGTTCTTTTAAAACGGTTTATAGCTTTTAAAATTTCAGTAAAGATGAAAGAATAATGATGCGGTTTTAAAGACGGGTTCTAAACGATTAAAAACAAAGAAAATGGAATTTGGGCATACCGTTCCAGAGTTATACATATTTGAAATTTGTTACCAATGAATATTTAATTCTCAATAACATATCATTCATTTGCTGCAAAATCGTCGTAACTCAAAAAACTTTGTTTCGAGAAAAAAGATTTTGAAATTTCAAGAAATTTTGCGATTAGTTTAATTCTCTTCTACATGATTACATTTTCGGAAAGCTTAATGTAGTTTAATGTTTAGCTTTTTACTCCAACATGAAGCGAAATTCTTGATTTCGATATGTGATCAAGGAACTGAGATAAGGTTTGAATGATAAAAGGCGATTTTTTTGTACTGAATAAATTGGACTCCTGGTTAGCCTAATTTATTAAATAAATTTACAGATTTTCCTCTCTTAGGGGGTAAGAGAAGGAGAAATCTGTAAATGCAACGAATCTTTATACACTCAAGGTAGTGGGTTAAAGTAGTTGCAGGTGTCGCGAAATGGAAGAAATGACACGGGTAAGTATTGGGTTAATTTCGTAATGAACGAACTAGTCTTACCTTGGAGGGATTGTTGTCCTTTGCGGGAGTGAAACACTAACTTTTTTTTCTTCTTAGGCTTTACACCAATGAGGGTTTTATTTGGAGGTTTATTCGCAGCAATTCAAATTTAGAGTTAATAAAATGAACTTATGTAGTGGAAGGTTAAATGCCAAGTGAACAAGTTTCTTTTTACACGGCTTACAATTCGCCCATTATGTTTCTTACTCTCCAAAGCCAGGCTTGACAGTCTGGTCTTGGAGAGTACTAAAGAGCGCACATAACTTTCCACCACAGTGGTCATTTCAATCATTTCAATTCATAATTTTATTTAATTCACAATGACTTATGAGAAATGACTCAAATGACCGTTACAATAACATTTCAAATTGTTTATACAAATAATTAATTAATTCAAATACAAATATAAATACAATCTTTCAATAGAAAATTCAAATATAAAATACAAAAAAAATATATTTTCCCATGAGTGTACAATGTAGATTGTACATGCTCCCCGGACTCGTCATTGGCTCGACTCCCCTACTCGGTGCACAATACTTCAGCGATCGATTTGATGGCCGCAATCAATTTCTTCTGGTCTGGTGCCGTTACCGTTGTTGGCTGCTGCGCGGTAACTGCCGATGGGGTTGCTTGCCGATGACACAAGCGCGATTGCCGCTGACGACGTTGTGGTTGTTGTTGTTGTTGGGTCTGCGCCCTTTGTTGCCGTTGCTGACGCGTACTGCGTTGCTGTATACGTTGCGGTGCTGCTCGACGGCTGCGTTGTTGGTTTCGGCACTGTTGTGGCCGCTGCCGACGTGGAGTTTGTAGACGCTGGGGTGGTTGTTGTCGGGACCGTGGTGGCTGCCTTTGCCTTGGTTGTTGCTGACGCTGTACCCTGGCTGTAGCCCTGACTACGGCCAACCTTTCCCGCTGTTCCTGGCGAGACGGCAGATGTAGAAGGGTGTGATGCGTTTGATCGCATCGTCTGCAGACTTCTTCGGAGGTGCAGTAGTTTTGCGAGTGGCTTCTCGCAAGGCAGTTAAAACAATAGCCTAACCCTGACACCACTTCACGCTGTCTCTCCACTGGCATGCGTTTAAAACGCCTGCAAAATCTTAAGCCGTGATACCCCGCACAAATGACACAGTAAAGGACTTCTAGGTCCCTTAGTGGTTGACTTGGCCCCCGGCCAGGGCTACGACTTGGGCTTCTGCTAGGGCTACGGCTTTGGCTTCGGTTAGGGCCACGGCTTTGGCTTCGGTTAGGGCTACAGCTAGGGCGCACCACTCTGGTGGACGTTAATCGCCTGTTCGATCTATGACTAGATAAGGAATAAAGAAAAAAGAAAATGACAAGAAATAAACATTGTGATTAGTACTGATTAAATTGTAGCGGGAAGTGGCAATGCTACTTTGTTAGATTTGGTTACAGATTTAGAGGTTGATTAGAGGGGAGGGGGGATTAATATAGATGAGTCCAGTGAGACGAGATGTATATAGATGTATGGTTAGTGTTGTGTACAACCACTAAACCTTCTAACTTTACAATTAAAAAAACCGATCAAATGTGTTTTTTCCTTTATTGTTTTGAATTCAAATCACGACTAACTATTATTTTATAAAATGTTAATTTGTGACCACCACAATTCAATAAATACCAAATGGTCCGTTATAAAGAACAACAAAAATAAAAAATATTAATATTTAAATATGCATCAAGTAAATTAAGTAGAAATTATTAAGTAAATAGATTAGTACATAATGTTATGCCTTTAACGAACGCGACAAAAAAAGGAATATAAAAGTATTTACACAAACAAAATGCATCTGCGAGTACATGCACATTGTACAACAACAACACTACGAACTGAAACAGTTAAATTTCATGAACAAGAGATTCACAACCAGTGACGGCACATTAATTAGTGACGGTACGGTGACCAGATTAAACTCCTCAAACATTCTCCCCCCGTTGAAACACCGGTGTTTCAAGGTACATTAGAGTTAGGAAGAACAGCAATTTTGTGTACGGGTCGTCGGCAGGAACCATTAGCAGTTTTGAGTTCGACAACTCGGACGCGTCCATCATTACCAGCTATTGTTTTTGTGACTCGAGCAAGATGCCAGTTTTGCGGTGGTGTATTATCTTCGTGAATGATGACTAAATCACCCACTTTGATGTTTGGATGTGTTTTGTACCATTTAGAACGTTGTTGGAGTGAATGAACATAATCTCTGGACCACAGTTGCCAAAATTGATTTTTGAGAAATGAAATCTGCTGCCATCTATCAAGTGCTGATAACTGTTTAACGTTGAATGTTGGTTGAGGAACGGCCACTAAAGAAGACCCAATTAAAAAGTGACCAGGAGTCAAGGCGTCACCATCATTAGGATCATCTGTCATTGGAGCAATTGGCCGAGAGTTTAAAATGGCTTCTATTTCAGCTATTAGGGTTTGAAGTTCTTCGAACGAGAGGCGAGCTTGAGACATATTTTTTACTAGCAGAGTTTTCGCAGATTTCACAGCTGCCTCCCATAGCCCACCGAAGTGTGGAGCACGAGGGGGAATGAAACAAAATTCAAACCCGTTTTGTGAGCAATGGGTTTTGATGTCATCTGTAGTTCGATCTGAGAGTAACATTTCCCTTAAGTCCCGTAAGTAATTGTTGGCACCAGTAAAGTTTGTTGCATTATCACAAAAAATGCGTTGAGGTAAACCACGTCGACTAACAAATCGTTTCAGGCAAAGAATAAAGTTGTTTGTTGACAAATCCGACACAAGTTCCAAATGAGTTGCCTTCGAGCTAAAGCACACAAAAACTGCAATGTATGTTTTGTAAGGCCCTTTTCCTCGAATTCTGTATGAGGTTAGAAAAGGGCCACAAAAATCGACACCAGTTACTAGAAAAGGTCGCTGGGCTCTTAACCGGTCAACTGGTAAATTGCCCATTATTTGTTCAACTAACTTGGGCTTGTAATGAAAACAGTGAGTGCAGCTACGTACCACCTTTCTTACTAGTTCCCTTGCGTTTATTATCCACACTCTTTGACGAAGTAGCCCAAGTAATACCTTTGGACCAGCGTGCAAATGACGACGATGTAAATGTTCAGTGTAGAGTCTAACGAAGCGATGGTTTTTTGGAAGCAAAGCGGGAAACCGAGCGTCAAAGGGAATGGGAGCCTTGGATAGTCTTCCACCAACTCGAATAATGTTGAAGGTTTTGTTATTAAATTTCATTTGATGTACGAATGGAGTCAACTTTTGGATGTATGGTTGAACAAAGTTGTTGTTTAAAAGAGCTGTTATTTCTGCGGCAAAACTGGTCTGTTGTATGTGGGACACTATTTTCCAAAATGAGTTCTCTAACTCATGATGGGGCAGGTGAACGATATCCTTAGACTTCAACGACGGCCTCACCTTCGACTTATTTGAAATACGAAAAATATAAGTAATAATCCGAATAATTTTATAATATGAAGAGTGCTTATCAATAATTTGTTCAATAATCGACTCTTTGGTATCTGTTGTGCAGGTAAGAGCAACTGGTTTAACGTTTGTGCTGAGAATCCCTGTTGTTTCATCATTCGAACTAGACGGCCATCTTGAAGAATCAAACCGTAAATAGTCGGGGCCAGTGAACCACATTGTTTTAGGCAAACTTTCGGCGGTACAACCACGAGATACGATATCAGCAGGGTTATCCTTCGATGGAACGTGAAGCCACGTTATATCTCTAGTTTGTTCTTGCAGATCTGAAACACGATTTGCAACAAAACAGTTTAGTGTTGAAGAATGCATTTTTAACCACTGCAAAACGATTTTTGAATCTGTCCAAAAGAAAACTGACGATACAAACTTAGATATTTTTAGCTTGATTTTAGACCATGTTTTGCTGAGTAAGACGGCTGCACATAGCTCGAGACGAGGCAACGATTGAGCCTTAATAGGAGCTACCTTCGATTTAGCTATTAATAAGATTGTCGTGTAGGTGCCATTCTCATAGGTGCGATAATACAAACAGCAACCAAATGCTCGTTGGGAAGCATCTGCAAAGCCATGTATTTCTCCAAGTTTATTTTCCGATGTAGAAACATATCGAGGTATTTTTATCTTATGAATGTGTTCAAAATCTTTGCGAATGTGGAGCCATATTGCTGATAAGCAAGGTGGTAGGGTCTCATCCCAACCAATGTTCTGAATCCACATTTCCTGAAGAAGAATCTTACACCGAACGATTATAGGGCTTAACAGCCCAAGTAAATCGAATATTTTTGCTACTGTTGACAATATTGTGCGTTTTGTCGGATTTGTTAGATTAGGCAAATTAAAATTAAACATAAATATGTCACTGATAGGACTCCAGGCCATTCCTAGAGTTTTTGCAATGGTGTCCTCAGATATTTTTATAGGAACTACTTCACAATCAGAATTCACAAAATCTCGATAATTGCTGTTCCATTTCGCAAGCTGAAGACCATGAAACCCGAGAATTCGTGTAATTTCGGCCTTTTTTACTGCCAGTTCTTCAAGATTATCGGAGCCAGTAAGAACATCGTCGACGTATAAATCTTCACGAATAACTTTCGAGCCAATTGGATAGGTTGAACGATGCTGATCGGCGATGTAAAATAAACTTCTAACTGCCAAAACCGGTGCTGATGAAAGTCCATATGTAACAGTGTTTAACTGGAACAATCTAAGTTGGTCTCTTGGGTTGGATCGCCAGAGAATCAGCTGGAATTTGCGATCACGTTCATCGACAAGAAATTGGCGATACATTTTTGATACATCAGCAGTCAGAGCAAACCTATTTAACCGGAACGAAAACAAAGTAGTTATTAAGTCTTGTTGTATTGTTGGGCCAACCATGAGTATATTATTCAGAGAATAATTCGAAGTTGTCCGAGCTGATCCATCGAAAACTACACGAAGTTTTGTTGTGGTACTAGATGGTTTAAGTACACAATGGTGTGGTATGATGTAATATGGATGGATAAGGGGACGATTGAAAATTGACATGTGGCCAAGTGCTATATATTCATCCATAAAATCGATATACATAGACTTAAGTGTTGGATCACGGTCAAGTCTACGTTCGAGCGACAAAAATCTTTTTTTGCTATATTCTAAAGATCCACCTAAGCAATCTGGAATCTGTTTGAATGGCAAACGAACCTGAATTTTTCCACTCGGTGTGATTGAAGTGTTTTCAATATAATGACGTTCACAGGCTTGTTCTTCTTTCGATAATTTAGGAGGACCACTAACATATTCTTCTACCTCCCAAAACTTTCTGAGTGTGTCGTCCAACGTATCAGCCGAAGAGTCCAATGCCAGGTTACAAGTGACTAGCGACGACATCTGTTGGGCATTAAATTGTCCACCAACAATCCATCCAAAAACAGTGTTGATCAAGGTAGGCATACCATGTCCCAAGGAAATGCGCCCATCGAGCAGCATATCAAAGAATGTTTCAGTGCTTAATAGTAGATCAATTCGCTGAGGCTTATAAAACAATGGGTCCGCTAATTGTATATTTCCGGGAATTGAAAGCTTCGATGTGTCTATGAATTCACCAGGTTGTTGTGCTGAAATTGACTTGGTTACCGCGAAGTTTGAGGAAAATTCATACGGGCAAATACGGGACTTAATATTGGCAAAAACAGAAAATTTTATCTTAGCTTGGATTTCACTTATTCCGGTTACATCTTGGCGGCTGGGTTGAAATTTAAGCCTCAGTCTTTTAGCTGCTTGTTCTGTAATAAAATTAATTTCTGAGCAAGAATCAAGAAGCACTCTTACCGGTTGAAAGGAACCGCAAATGTCTTTTATTAGAACCACAGCAGTTGGTATTATGGCTCTTCTAAATGATCGAGTAACTAGTGCCACAGCATTGGTTGTTACGGGTAATGTTGCTGAAGCCTCACTACTTGAAGGAGACTCAGTTTGACTGAAAATATGTAGCATCGAATGGTGAGCAGATTTACAAAATCGACAACGAAATTTCGAAGTACAATTTGAGACCAAATGTCCCTTTCGAAGGCAGTTTATACAGTGCCCATTACGTTTTACAAAATTAAACCGGTCGGAAACTAAAAGAGATGAAAATGAGGCACAGCTGGCAAGTTGATGATCGCCGCTGTTGCAATATGAACAGGCTGAATTGGGCTTCGAGTTAACAAATGTATTGGTGTGACGATTCGAGCCTTGTTTTGGCTTTGCACCAGTAGCACTATGAATTTTGTTACAAGATTTCTCACCATGACTTTCTAGAAATTGACACCGATGACTTAGAATTTCATAGCAAGTATCCCAGGAAGGCAACACTTTAAAATCAATTTTTTCTTCATAGCACTGCCGAGATGCATCATCGAGCTTAGAAAGGACCATGTGAATAATGATCGAATTCATTATATCCAATTCTGAACCAAGCGATAAAAGTGAGCCACGAATTGCAGAAACGGCATCAATAATGTTGCGTAACGAAGTACTGTTGCCATTTGACATCTCGGAAAGATTAAAGAGGGCTGTTATGTGTTCCAAAAAAATTAATACTTTGTTGTCATACCGCTCCTTTAATCTCTGCAATGCCTTTGGGTAATTTTCGTCAGTAACTTGGTAGGGTTCAACGACAGCAAGAGCTTGGCCAGAGAGACAGTTCAGCAAATAATTAAATTTATCCACTGGTGTAAGCGACGAATTTTCATGTACCATATTGTTAAAGGTAGTAATGAATCGTTTATAGTCGCTGTATTTTCCATCAAAACGTGGCAATTTTAACGAGGGCAATCTAGATTGTGTTGGAAATCCAATTGAAGTGTTGATAAAACTGTGGTCCATTGAGGTTGAACAATTATTTTTATTTAAAATCGATAATATTTTTGCTTTGGCTGCAATATAAATTTCTTCAAGGTCACTCCTAGCAGTATCTGAAGGGCATGCCTTCTCGATTTGCGATTGAATATGGCAAATTTGTTTAAAATAGGATTCCAAAATCTCCAATCGGCACTGCATAATTGTTGGGTCTGCTTTGTCGCCATCTGTTTCAATTTTCTTCTGCAAGCTAGAAATGTTTCGTTTGGTCGTGGTTCTTTGTTGCTTTAATAAAACCAATTCTGAGCCACCAGAAATGTTGGCTGAATCGTCATTGGTTGCCATAGTTTTAATCTCACAAAGTAAATTACCACTTTAGAAATTATAATTTTTTGCGCCACAAATGATCTTTATTTAATTTTTCTCTATTTTATGAGCTACAAATGCACTATATATTTTTATTGAACAGCAGTGTCCTGTCTCGGTCGCCAAAATGTTGTGTACAACCACTAAACCTTCTAACTTTACAATTAAAAAAACCGATCAAATGTGTTTTTTCCTTTATTGTTTTGAATTCAAATCACGACTAACTATTATTTTATAAAATGTTAATTTGTGACCACCACAATTCAATAAATACCAAATGGTCCGTTATAAAGAACAACAAAAATAAAAAATATTAATATTTAAATATGCATCAAGTAAATTAAGTAGAAATTATTAAGTAAATAGATTAGTACATAATGTTATGCCTTTAACGAACGCGACAAAAAAAGGAATATAAAAGTATTTACACAAACAAAATGCATCTGCGAGTACATGCACATTGTACAACAACAACACTACGAACTGAAACAGTTAAATTTCATGAACAAGAGATTCACAACCAGTGACGGCACATTAATTAGTGACGGTACGGTGACCAGATTAAACTCCTCAAACAGTTAGTATAAATATTGATATGAGTAAAACTCCGTATGTCATGAGTGTATACTGGTGTGAGTACAAATTAACAAGAGTATAAAAAATGGCGTAAGTACAATTAAATTTTTCCCAAAGTGCAAAATTTCAGTGTCGTTACGATGGGTAATTCAGCCCCGCATCCTCTTTATTTAGCAGAGGGAGGTAGCATAGCTTCACAATGGGTCTTGTAATAATCCCTGTGGCAATTCGTACATCAACCGTACGTACGTTTTCATCAGCATCGCCATACACATTCTCTACCCTTCCCAGTCGCCACTCAGCAGGTGGTAGTAAATTATCCATTACTACCACCAGATCTCCGACTTGTACATTAGGACCCGCGTCTTTCCACTTATATCGTTTTTGGAGAGATCGTAAATATTCTTCCTTCCATCTTACGGAGAATTGGTGATGCATGGCTTTCAACTTTTCCCATCTATTTGTCACTGACATACTCTGAAAGTCTTGCTCTGGTAGAGCCATCAGAGGAGCTCCACGCAAAAAATGACCTGGTGTCAGCGCCATCAGATCAGCAGGATCCTCCGAAAGCGCGGAGATAGGGCGAGAGTTAAGTACCCCTTCGATTCGGGTGAGAATGGTGGCAAATTCTTCAAAATCGAATTTCCTTGTCCCTGCTACTCGCTTCAAATGAAATTTGAAGCTTTTTACCGCGGCTTCCCATAAACCGCCCATATGCGGCGCGTACGGCGGAATGAATCTCCATTCAAACCCCTGGGCGATATATTTCCGGGCGATGTCCTGGGCTACAGTCTTCACAAATATGCCAAAGTCATTCTCTAATTCTCTGCTTGCCCCCAGGAAGTTTTTCCCATTGTCTGTTACTACCCGTTGGGGTAGTCCTCGCCTCCCCACGAACCGAGCAAAGGCAGCACGGAAGGCTGCGGTAGTCAAATCCGAGCATGCCTCCAAATGGACTGCCTTCGTGCTGAAACAGACAAACACTGACACATACCCCTTTGTTAAAGCCGCAGTGCGTAATGCCGATGACTTGAGGTCAAATGGCCCGGCAAACTCTATCCCTGTAACCTGAAACGGTAAAGATAAATTGCACCTTTCTGGAGGTAAAGGTGCCATTAGCTGAATACATGCCTGCTGTTTATAAATAATGCAGGTTTTGCAATGTCGTATTACCTTTTTCACTCGGGATTTGAGTCGAGAAAGGTAATACTCAGTTTGTACCATTCGGCACATCTGACTTATTTCTGCATGGCAGAGAAATTCATGCAGATGCTTTAAATAAAGCTGGCAAAATCGGGAGCTGCCTGGTAATATCACGGGGTATTTTTCGTTATAGGGTAACGACGAGTGAACTAATCGACCGTTTACCCTCAGCACAGAATTAGTGTCGAGGAAAGGATTTAGGGGTTTTAACGAACTTTTGTTCGATACCACTCTTGAGTTGAGCAAGCATTCATACTCATCCTTATAAAATGCCCTTTGAGCCAACGTCAGTAATCTTACCTTGACTTGTTGTAACTCTTGTAGAGTTATTTCGTTCTGGGCACTTGCTACAATATCCGGCCTGAGTTTGGCCGCGATTTTATTAAAAAATCTAAACACATACGCTAGCACGCGCAGTGCTCTGGGGTATGACGAAAACCTATTCAGCATATCATCCTCTTCTTGAACTTCGGCAACTACCGTATGTACTTCAATCGGTTCTTCCATTAACTTTAACGGGTTTCGTTTTGGCCATTCAGTCATGGGCTTAGTTAACCATTGAGGCCCATACCACCATTGAAAGTTTTGTGCCAACTCTTGAGTCTTACAACCACGAGTCCCCAGATCTGCCGGGTTGTGGTGTGTTGGCACATGTCTCCATGTGGCGTTGGCTATCAGCCCATGAATTTGCGCAATTCTATTCGCCACATATGTCTCCCACGTAGATGGGGGTTTTGCCAGCCATCCTAATACTATGGCTGAGTCTGTCCATAGAAACGTTTCATCAATTTTTAAGTTTAGAGAAGTGTTAATATAACTTACCAATTTCGCTAATAAAACTGCCCCATTCAATTCCAGGCGCGGTAGACAAACCGTTTGTATAGGTGCGACCTTGGTCCTCGCCACCAATAAATTTGTAAAGACCACATTTCCCTCCGTTTGACACCGGATATACACCGCGGCACAATAGGCAGACTTCGAGGCATCTGCAAATCCATGCAGTTGTACATTGTCCGCGGGCCCATATTGAATCCACCGCGGAATCGATATAGCCTCCACCTTAGAAAAGTCGTCGACGAGGTTGGTCCAGCTTTGACGAGTTTCAGGGGATATTTCATCATCCCATTGTACTCCCTCCAACCACAATTGTTGCATCAGAATTTTGGCCCTTACGACTATGGGCGCTAACCAGCCCGCGGGGTCAAACAATTTTGCCACAGACGACAATATCCGACGTTTCGTAACCTTTGAGTCCTGGTCGATTGGAGCAAAAGTGTAGCTAAATGAATCGTTAAGCGCGTTCCATTTTATACCAAGAGTTTTGGTAGCGCTTGTTTCATGAAATCGCAAAAAATCTAAATCATAAAGGTCTTCCTTTGGCAAGTTGGCGAGCAGTGCAGGATTGTTTGCAGTCATTTTTTTTAAAGGAAATCCCGCTGCGCCTAATACCCTTCTAAGCTGGTCTTGGGCTAATAAAGTTTCCTCAATTGTAAATCCGCCAGACAGGATATCGTCCACATACGTTTCAGAGCGAAGTATGGAGGCGGCTAGGGGTGCTTCCGACTCAGTATCCGCCGCAAGCTGTAAAATAGTTCTAATCGCAAGATATGGCGCACAATTCACCCCAAAGGTTACAGTCTTTAACTGATAGTCCTTTATAGGTGAATCAGGTAGGGGTTGATACAAAATCCTTTGATACGGCCTGTCAGCTGGATGCACCATAATTTGCCGATACATTTTCTGTATATCACCACTGAATACAAATTGGTACTTCCTCCAGTTGAGCACTGTGGTTATTAAATCATTCTGCAGAGTCGGCCCAGTATAAAGCACATCATTAAGTGCAAATTGCGATTTTGTCTTTCTTGAGGCATTGAAAACAACTCGAACTTTGGTTGTTTTATGCTCCGGCCGTACTACTGCGTGGTGTGGTAGATAAAATGAATTATATTTACCTTTTTGCACAATTTCGTGCGCAGATGTTTCCTCCATGTGATCTAATGATAAGTACTCCTCTAACACTTGCTTGTATTGAGCCTTCAATTCGGGATCTTGAGCCAGCGTTTTTTCCATCCTCGTGTATTGAGCCAAAGCTACAAATCGTGATGATCCCAGAAATACTTCCTCCGGAAATTCTTTTTTAAACGGTAATCTTACCATATATCTACCATCCTCTTGACGCGTCGTTGTTTGTACATAAAATTCTTCACAGACTTCATCTTCCACTTTGCTAGGCCTAGATGTTGGTACACTCTCGTCCTCCCAAAATAATTTTAAGAGAGCAGTTAGATCTTCTGTATCAGGTTTCTTTACCGCTGTTGTGAAGGTCTGAATGAGTTCCACCTTCATAGGTCCACTGAGCACCCAACCAAAAATTGTATTGTAAGCAGAAGTTTTGCCACAAATATTTCTCCTTATGCCGCTCAGATTTATGCAATTTTCATAATCGTTACCTAAAATAAGATCTATTTGAGAGGTTTTATTAAATGTTGGATCGGCTAAGTCCAACTTATTTAGCTCAGGTGAATTTGGCTTTTCAAACGACATCGATGGTAGCTGTTTTGTTACCCTAGGCAAGACGATAGCTTTAATTGGGATCCTTGTATCAGTTCTTTTGGCATACAGGACGAGTTCACATTCCTTGTTGGCCGACTGTGATTGCCCACCGATCCCCACGATCTCATAATGCGCCCTTTGATACGGCAGCTGAAGCCGACTTCTAATTCGCTCAGACAAAAACGTTCTTTGAGACCCGGGGTCGATCAAAGCTCTCACCGTGAAATGCTCACCTCGGTGTTCTATCTGCATTAATGCAGTCCTTAGCAAGATATTTTCATTGCTAGCTGAACAATTCGCTTGAACTTGTGTAGAAGTGCTTGGCTTCTCTAAATGGGTCCCACTGTTACCTGCGCCCTTTTGGGTTTGTATTGGATTTTGGTATACTGTATTTCCGTTGGCACTATTATTACTTCCTGGGTTTTCTTTCCGTTGGTTTTCTTGTGGTTTCCTTGCCATATGAAGAAGTGTGTGGTGCTGCTTTTTGCAATATAAACAAGTGTATTTGCTTTTACAATTATTTTTCAGGTGTGATGTTCCCAAGCAATTGTTGCAAAATTTGTTCTGGTAAACATAATCAACCCTTTGTTGTACCGTGAATGCACGGAATTTTTTACAATTTCGCAGGGCGTGGTTTTCTTGACATAACTTACAATTTGTGTTTAGATTTTCCTGAGCCACATATGTTTGTACACTGGGTACGGACGAACGTTTCAGCGTAAATGATTCCTTAGAAGTTTTAATACTTTTAAATCGCTCTACTGCTTCATATCTATCCACCAAAAATTTTGACATTTGGGCCCATTTTTGGAGTTCTCGAGGCGCGGTCAGTGATTGTTCCCACAGAGCTAAAGTGGTATCAGGGAGTTTGGTGAACACTAAGCGTATTAAGATTGGATCCCAGCTATCTACGTCAATTCCTAAAGTTTTCAAGGTCGCTAGGGAATCATTGACAGAAGATTGAATTCTTCTTATGGCCTCACTATCCTCCTGAGCGGCAGAGGGGATATCAAACAGTATTTTTATTTGATTATCCACTAGCACACGCTTATTTTCATATCGGGTTCTTAGTGCCTCCCATGCCAGCGCGAAGTTCTCATGGGACAGAGTATACCTCTTCACTATCGCTCCAGCCTCACCCCGTGTTTTATTCCGTAAGTGATACAATTTCACAACCGGGGATAGTTTTGAATGATTGATATACACCGCAGTGAACATGTCTCGAAACGAGGGCCACTGTTCATAACTGCCCTTGAAAATTTCAGTGTCGCATGGAGGCAGTTTTATGAAACTATCTGTAGTATTGTGCGCTAGGTAAGGCTCTGTGTGGGCATATCTGGAAGTTGACTGGAATGGCGCGTTTTGAGACGCCTCTATTCTGCTAATTTTTAAAACTTCATTAATTTGAGCATAACATTGCTCAAATATTTCTGAACAGATGGCATATTCGTCACTGGCTTGTGTTTTAAACTCAACTCCAACTATGGCATCCTTATTTACCATGACCTTCCTGTAGGAGTCTTCTAAGTTTGCCATGTCCGCGTCCAGCTTCCTTAACTTTACCTCCAGTGTCGACTCATTAAGATCCTGTATACTACTAATATCCAAACTCTCCCCGAACTGGCGCAGCTTCCCACAGTCGAACAGGAATTGCTCTTTATACAGGGTGTTAAAGTTTGATTCTGAGCTTTCGTTTGCGTTTGCCATGATTTCGATTGATACTAAATTTATATAACGTTAAGACGTAGGGGTCTTAAAAACGTTCCGATAAAGCTATTTACAATTCTTAACGTTTTAAACAGACAAGAAGAATAGATGCAATGTAAATAAAATAATGTTAACTTCGGGTATAGGGCTTAGTTTGCACACTAATCTAGGGTACAGATTGTAAGTTAGGGATTACTAGTGGACAAACTAAGAAGCAAAAATTTAAAAAAAAACACCACCTTTCCGTATAGTTTAGGGGTTTGGGTAACTATCAAAATAGTTAAAATTAAATCAGAAAGTGGATATAATTAACCAAAGGGTGCAATTGCATCTAAACATAAATTCTAAGAACCTGTATTCAACGTAAGAATATTACCGCTTTATTTCATATGGGTATTTTACCCTTTATTTGAAATTTAATAAAAAATATCAATTCCTTTAAAAAATTTTTTACCTTTCATGAATTTATTTTATTTGAAGCAAATAAAAAGTACCAATTCTTCTCAATATTTTAACTCTTATGAAACGCGAGACTATTAATATTTTACTTCGTATCAATTTCATGCAAATTTTCGTAACAGTAAATCTTATTCAAATCCTCATACTAATCCAATTTCATACCGGAAATTTAATTGTATAAAATTTTACTTTATTCCCTTTAAGAATACTAATCCAATTCTAAAAAGAGAATTTTATTTAAAATGTTGTGCAAAAGCAAAGTTTGTTTAAAGTTTTAGACTTTTGCTCAATGTACGAATATTAACATTCAATTTATGCGGGAAACCTAAATTTTATTTAAAATTTTGTAATTGCAAAGGTTGTTTAGAATTTTAAACTGTGTTCAATTTCAGAATAATAATATTTAAACTTTATTTAAAAATTCTGCAAAGTAGCTTTGTTTTAAATTTTAGACTTTTTTTCTCAAATCTTGATTATTAATATTTCATTTTTATTTAAAAATTTCGCAAAAGTAACTTTTGTTTTAACATTTTAGACTTTTGCTCAATATAGAAATACTAATACTCACTTTTTTTAACGGAAGTTCTAATTTTTGGCAAAATTAAAGTTTTTTTTTTTTTTTTTTTTTTAAATTCTAAACTTTGCTACTTCAATTCTATGGGAGATTCAATTTTCATTCGAAATTTCGAAAAAAGTGAATTTTATGAAAATTCTCGTAATTTTGCTCAATTCCAGAATTTAATTATATCAATTTGGTTCACCCGGGAAATTTATCTTTTGTTTTGATTCAGTAAGAACGTTATTACTCTATTAAAATTTTTAAAAAACTTGCGAACTTATTCAAAGCAAAACTATTAATTTTACTTATGCTGGACAGAATTATTCAATTTACGGATATTAATTTTTATCTACGAGGGAAATTAATTTTCATTTAAAATTTTAAGAATTATTTACAAAAATTTTATTTATGAGGGAACTTGATTTTTATTTTAAAGGTTTTAGGAATCATAGGTACCTATTCAATTTCTACTTCATTCAATTTCGCCTATTAATTCAAAGACAATTTAACCTTAAATTTTTTATTTTTGATTCTGCAAATAATTTTATTTTTATTAATTTCCTTTACAATACATACATATCTAATTTTAACAAAAGTGAAATCCTTAAGTATAATGTGGAAATAATTGAATTTTGCAACCAATTTATTTTTCCACTTATTTGTTATTTTACAATTTTATTTTCAGAAACTTAAATTTTACTTATTAAATTATTTTTATTGCTCCGCTATTCGCAATTTACCGATTAACTTTAATTAATTTTACAAAAGTTTGAATAACTCCGGTATATTTAAACGCAGTTGTAACTTTACGAAATTGGCAATTGGAGAAATTGCATAATTTTCATAAACTCGATAATCCTTTGCTTTTTTTTTTTTTTTTTTTTTTTTTTTTTATACACTTTTCAATTTACTACATTGGCAATCGGAGAAATTGCTCGTAGTTAAAAATTTTCTCAATTATCCGAAATCGCACTTTAAAATTTACTAAATTTGCAATTTGGGTAATTGCTTATACCTAGTAAATTTATTAAAATTTTTCCCTTTTTAATCCGATAAACGCACTTGAAATTTTTACTAAATTGCAGTTTGGGAAACTGCTTTTAGTAACTAAAAAAAATTTTTCCGTTTTTTATTAAATTCCGATCGTTTTCAACGCACTTATTCACGGGTTTATTTTAATTTTCATATATTGGGAAAATTTGTTCCATTTAACAACACAGAAAAAATTATTAGTAGTTTTTTATTAATCAAAAAAAAAAAAAAAAATTATTTAAAACGTATTAAAATTTTAGTCAATGTTATAGTTGAATCAATTATTAAATATAATTTTGATTCAATTAACATTTTAGTAGGTTTTATCAATTTTGAATTAAAAATTAATTAAATAACAAAGAAATTATTTATTGAGAAAAAATATTCAAAATATCAAATTTTTACAATTTTTAGCAATCAATAGGTATAATTTCTTTTTTTTTTTTTTTTTTTTTTTAATAGGGCAATTCAACCAATGGGTTGCTTGATTATATGAATTTGGAACAATATGACGATTAGAGACAATTTTTTAATTTTTCCTGTGACTGTACAAATTTCCCCATTAAATTTTAAATAGTCCAAAAAAAATTTCAACAAGGGTTTTTACTCCCTCTAATCAACTCTAAATTTCAAAGAATGGTTATTCAATATAATATAATATAATAATATAATATAATATCGTGTAATTATGTGCTGTAATAAATGAAATTATAAAATTGTTCAAATTTTACGAAGTGTTCGTCAATTTGTATAGTGGACTGTATTTTCTTTTGTTTAGTTAACAGTGTTACGATTTCAGTTAAAGTTAGCAAACAAATTAAGAAATTCTTAATTTGTTGCTTTTTAAGAGCGCAAATAAAATTTATTTTTGAGTAAATTTTAATATTATGTTTTGTTTGTTTGTTTCGCATTCATAAGAGATACGAAATTCAAAGCTTTTAATTGAAATGACGAGTGTATTTGAATTTTATGATTTGTGTGTGTATGTGTGTGTGGTGTATTCTTTTATAAGAGTCAAACCATGAAAAATGTTTACTCAGAGTGCATTGATTTTGTTGATTTATGTGTGTATTTTGCAATAATAAGAGCTAAAGCTTTCAACTTAATTGATTTGTGTGTGTGTGTGTGGTTTTGGTTAATTCTCTTTTAAGAGTTAAACAATGCAATGGTTTGCCTAAGAGCGCAATGATTTTGTTAATTGGGTGTGTGTGTATATGTTTGTGTCATTAGCATGTTGCTAAATTAAAGCTTAAGAGCGCAAATAGATTTTGATGATTTGTTTTTTTTCCTCTTCGTATTATTAAGAAAAACTAACATTAAAGCATTTAATTTAACTAACAAGCGTATATGTGGATTTATATGTATGGGGAAGGTGTGTGATGGTAAAAAAAACAAGCCAAATAATGTTAAATACCTTTTTTTTTTTACAATTTCTTCACGCATATCTGGATCATGCTGCTGCTTCTTCTTTTTGTAGCAGTTTATGGGGGATGATTGTGCTTTCTCTTAAATTCCTCTTTTCCTTTATTGCACTCTCCACTTACACAATTCTTCTCTTCTTTTTTTTCTGTATTCTCTTTTTTTTCCCGTTTTCTTTCTTCTTTAATTTCTTCTCACACTATTTCGGCACTTTTATGTTACTTATTTTCTTCTTTCTTTCTTTTTGTATTCTTTTTACATACCTATGTATATACCACTATGGCGATTTTATTTTACATAGGTACCGTTTTTGTGGCATTGTTAACCATCTTTAATTTTATAATTTTTAATTTTTTTACGTTTTTTTTTTGAACTTTAATATGGCGATTTGCCCATATAACTTTTTCCAATTTTTTTTCAAAATAATTTTTCCTTTTCGGCTTTTTTCTATGCCGTATTACAAAATGGCGATTTTTCGCGCCGTTTTTTTTCCAATTTTTTTCACTTTTTACTCTGGCCCCTTTTTTTCTCTTTTAAATTTCAACAAATTTACTATTTTGAGGCCTTACACACACTTTTACACTTACACACTTTTGATTCGAATTATTTTTTATTATATTTTTTCACTTAGCATAAAAAATTTTATTTTTTTTTTAGTTTTGCTTTTTTCTTTCCACTTACCCCGATTGCTGCTTTTCAATTACTAAACCTGTTGAATTGTAACTCTTTCCAATTACCTCATGTTTCGTTTGTTTTTTCTTCCTTCTTTTGAGAGTTGCGATTTTTCTTCCTTTTTAAAGCTTTCTTGCTGAGGTGACCAGGTTTACTTTTATTTCCAAGCTCAATAGGACCATGAATAAATTGGACTCCTGGTTAGCCTAATTTATTAAATAAATTTACAGATTTTCCTCTCTTAGGGGGTAAGAGAAGGAGAAATCTGTAAATGCAACGAATCTTTATACACTCAAGGGAGTGGGTTAAAGTAGTTGCAGGTGTCGCGAAATGGAAGAAATGACACGGGTAAGTATTGGGTTAATTTCGTAATGAACGAACTAGTCTTACCTTGGAGGGATTGTTGTCCTTTGCGGGAGTGAAACACTAACTTTTTTTTCTTCTTAGGCTTTACACCAATGAGGGTTTTATTTGGAGGTTTATTCGCAGCAATTCAAATTTAGAGTTAATAAAATGAACTTATGTAGTGGAAGGTTAAATGCCAAGTGAACAAGTTTCTTTTTACACGGCTTACAATTCGCCCATTTTGTTTCTTACTCTCCAAAGCCAGGCTTGACAGTCTGGTCTTGGAGAGTACTAAAGAGCGCACATAACTTTCCACCACAGTGGTCATTTCAATCATTTCAATTCATAATTTTATTTAATTCACAATGACTTATGAGAAATGACTCAAATGACCGTTACAATAAAATTTCAAATTGTTTATACAAATAATTAATTAATTCAAATACAAATATAAATACAATCTTTCAATAGAAAATTCAAATATAAAATACAAAAAAAATATATTTTCCCATGAGTGTACAATGTAGATTGTACAGTACTCAGTTCAAAAACAGTGAATTTTGAATTATTTTAATTAATAATTTGCAATGATGGATGTTTTTGACGGTGTCTGTTACAAAGTCTTCCCAATTGATGGGAAATTGTTTGTTTTCGTCCCTTGCTCATGTAGTCTATGGAACAGTGCGTAATATTATTGTGGATTATGTGGTCCAAAATTGGAACCGTTTCAAATTTTTTACTACCACAACAGAGGGTGACAACTATAATAATGTTGAAGTATATTCTATTGATATGAGAAAAAGATGAATGTATGGTACTTCATGCGATCTTCAAGCTGCCGCAGAAATATTTCCATATTTATTTGAGGTTTGGAGAAATGGGGCCATATTTTTACGCTTTGGAAATGAACAACATCCTGTTAAAAAACTTTGTTTTTTAGGGAATATTTCAAATGGACATTTTGATGTCTATGAGAATATTTCATCACCTAACCAACTTTCCCCACAAATGTCAAATGTTGTGCATAAGACTAGAATTATATTGCCCAAACGAAAAAGATTATATCGGACAAAGCTTAAAAAAGAAAGGGAGAGAAAGAAATTTCATTTCAAAAATAAGGAAAACTTTAGAGCATAGATAGGCAAACACATACATGTGTATACCTATCACGACGGAGTGGCCACTGATGTATATATCAAGAAAACAGTTTTTTGAGATCAATTTGGATAAAAAACTTCCCCCCCAAACCGTTTTTTCTAAAAGCTTCCAAAAAATAATATTTGAATTTTTGTTGTTGTTTATTTGTTTGGCTTAAGGTCATAAAAAATTATAAATAAAAAATTTTTTTCAATTTTTATATTTTTAATTTTGTATTTTATTTTTCATCCGATATTTCGACCATACATCTCATCGATGGTCATCTTCAGGGGATTTAAAACACTTTAAAAATTAAAAAATTACAAATAAGTTGATACGTCCTAACAGCTTAACATGTTTTCATCAATTTGAATTTTTATTTTTTAAATACCATACATACAGTCATGTACTATATATTAACTTCAGATACTAAAAATTGTCTTTGTTGAAGGAAATTAACTTTAAGTTCAAAGTGCGTGTTGTTCTGCAATGTTGAAAAATATCTTGCACAATTTTGATTCCACGTTCCGCGCAAATGTTACTTCGTTGTTGTTTGTAAATTTTAGAGTCTTCTCTCAGAAAGCATTCCCGAGCATGTGTAAATTGTTCCAGTGATTGCTTTAAAGATGCAAAATCAATTTCATTAAAGCAGTGGTCAGAAAACCAAACGTTATACCAGGCTCCACATATAAATTCGCATACTCTGTATAACTTTTCACGATATTTCGGAATGAGTATAAATGATAGAATTCAAGCATTGCTCTTGAATTCCATCTTGCATCTTGGGTCCAGATTTCCGAATTTTGTTCAAAAAAGAGTTTCCGTGTTATTTAAACATACTTTTAACTGTTTGGATGTAGTATAATTGGTGGTATAAGTCTTATTTGTGAAATAGCATAAAAATATAAATGAATGGTTTGTGTTTTTACAATAAGGATATTGTATTTTTAATAAGCAAAAAAATCCAAATACTAAACTTCAGAGTGATTTGGGGGGGAACTTTTTTAACGCCCGCGAAAAAGTGACCCCACTTTTCATCATAGATTTTCATGGTCTATATGGCATGGATAGGTATTTTTTGATAATTTAAAAAATTGTTCAAAAGTTATACCCCTAATGTGTATTGTATAGTAATGTTAGTGCCATTTGACTCTCCCGTTCTCAGTGTACTGCAGCGTTGCCATAATTTTTTTTTCAAGAAACTGCATATGTATAAGGGTTAATTCCAAAAGTAGTGTACATGAGCATTTTTTTTTTTTTTTTTTAAGGTTGAGGAATTCATTCTCTGAAATTGTTTACTTGCATTAAGATTTGTGCAGATTGCGAAATTACTTTTAGTTTCTTTAAAAAAAATTTGTTTTGCTTTTTTATTGCATTTTGGTGAAATATTTTCCGGAATGTCACTTTTTACAAAAATTTACAAAACTAAGAAATTAATGCAAAAATGTTAGAACAAAGCCTACTATCGCATTCGTTCACTTATTATTTACCAGCTTTGGATGTTTTTCTTAAAAAAAACGGGTTAGTAATAGCAAAAAGTTATTTTTCGAAGAGATTCCAATTATTTTTTTTCCTTTTATAATTCAAGAATTAAAAAAAAGTAATTTTTTTACAAAAATTTGTTTTTGTGCAGCTTACATTTAAAGTAACAAATTTGCTTCAAACAATTTGGAAGAAATTGTTGTATTTTGCTGGAAACTTGAAAAAATAAAAAGTGACAGTACGGAATTTTTTGTGACAGTAAAGAAAATCCAATTTAAATTTCAAGTGTAACGAAAACTTAAACATTTATTCATTATTTTGTTTTTGGTTACTGTTTGTTTTTTCTTTTTTATAAAAACGAAACAAAAAATAAAAGTAATCCAATTATATTAACAAAAAATTCATGAACAAATCTATTCATCGGAATCTGTGAATATTTCATAAAAAATTGATTCCCGATTGGTTTTTTTTTCTATTTGTTTTTATCTTTACATCAAAAGAACTACAGTATTGAAATCAATCAGAATTTTCGAGAAATAAGCTTTTAAAATAAAAAAAACCTTTTTACTTAAAAGTGACAGTAAGGTAGGTAGGTAGAAAGGCTGGTGTGAAGTCTCCTTCACACCCTCACCCAGAGACCAATACGGTCCATTGTGATGCCTTGTTTAAAAAGTGACAGTAAAGAAATTTGTGTTATTTTTTTTGTTTTTTTCTTCTAAAAAGTTATTTCACGGAAAATAAAAACAAGAAAAAGTGATCAAAACTTCGTAATATATTAATATACATTTTTATTTATTTTATTTTTTACGATTTTTTATTAAATAACTGTGTGACAGTACGGAAATTTTTAGCTGTACTTACCATCGTGCGATTATAAATTCACTTGAAAACACCAAATAATTGATTTTATTATTTTATTTTTTATCTTAATCAATTTATCACTTCTTGCACTTTTTATTAGCGATGCACATAAAGCAAACGAAACAGCTCAAGTAATGATTATGACTTAATTAAAAAAAATGTGACATTACGGAAAAAACGCAGAGACAAAGTAAAATTAGAACGTCAAAATGACATTGATAACATTTTTCAGGTAAAACCAGGAAAAAGCAATAAAAATAAATACAATCATTGAAAAACAGTTGAATTTTTTATTATTGTTCTATTGTTTTCAACTCTTTTTCCATGTTGCTTAATGAATAACATGTGTGGAGACAGGTATATTTGTATGTAATAGGCATGATATACAGTTAAAGCACCATTTGCACAATTTAGCAGAAAGTTTTACAATAATAACAACTACTTTTGTTTGTTGCTAATTATTTTAGAGCTTACTTGCCGTTTTTGTTTTTTTATTTTCTTTTACATGAAAGAAATAAAAAGCTTGAGACGAAAAAAAAGCATTGTGTTTGGAATTAACCCATAAAGAAAAAGAAGTTGATTCTAACTTAAAAAAAAACTGGAGGCTTATTCTGAATTGCGATGCGAAAATACATAAATGCGAACAATTGCTATTTCTGTATTGCGATATTCGCAAAGTTTTTTTTTTTTAATCGCATTTCAAATGCGAAAACGTGGCAAGTCGGTATTCTACATTGCGAAAACAAATGTCAAACACATTTCAAATTCGCAAAATTTATTCGACAACAAAGTAGCATTCGCAAAGTACACACATGTTACTTAAAAATAATATTTTATTTATTTATTCATCATTTCGTATTATTGCATTCCGATCTAATATATATATATATATATATATAAATGCTTCTTTATTTAATCCAATTTTTTTTATAAAGCTGAAAAAAGAAATATTCTGCATAAGTAAACGTTTATTTTTCGCAAGCATCAAAATAAATTACCTTTTTCCATTCAAGCATAGAATATCGGATTTGCTTCTAAGCAATATTCTCTGTATCCTTTAATTTTGCTCATGCAAATTCGTCGTAGAACCACAGTGCCACATAATCCATTTTTATTATTTTTTTTTTCTTACAGAATGTCCTAAATAAATTTTATAAACAATTTTCACAGCCAAACACAACCAATTTATTTATTTTTAATTTGACGCTTGTTGACACTGACGTTTATTAGAGCAGCGTTGCCACGATTTTAAATACATTGCGAATGCGATTGCGAAAGTCTAACAGAATACCAATTTTCTTTCGCATCGCATTTCATTTGCGCATCGCATTGATTTTCGCATCGCAATTCAGAATAAGCCTCCTGCACATAAAATAGCCCAAATAAGTGTAAAATATATATAATATTTTTAGCATACGAGTAATATAGAAACAAATCGAATATTATTATATTAACGAAATTAGTAGGCTATAATTGTAGGTCAAAATTGTACGTTTGTACAAACCGTTTGTGCTGGTAATTGGGGTATTTGACAAACTATAAAAACATGTTTGCAGAAAAACCGCAATGTTGAATACTATCCATACTGTTTGTGCTAAATTTAATCATTAAAGCTTGCCACTGTTATACGAGTATATACTTAACAAATTAGGTAAAAATATGCCGTAAGAAATAAAATAACAAAATTTGAAGTAAAAAAATTGTAATGTAATATCTGCACAATTTACAAGAAAAAACTTATTATTTAATAATAAAAAATACACATTTGCCAACGCTGATAAAGCAGCAAGCGTACACAACCGGCTTGTACGACTGCAAGTGCGAAACTGAATTTATTTTTTTCTTTCTTTCATACGTGTCAGTGATGCATTTTGAGTTTTTAATTTTTGGGCCAAAATGCCGACTTAAAAGGGCCAAAATACCTTTCATAGGGCCAACATTATTCCCCAGAAATATCCTGCGTATATAGTGGCCAAATAGAATCAATGATGCTGGCTTGTGGTTCTAAACAAATCAAAACCAGTGCAATAAAACGTCGAAAATGGCGATGGATTGTCCATATATAAGAAGAACCAGTAAAAATTTTGCTCAACAAACGCTTACTTGGAACGGTATAGGTAGAGGAAAAAAGCTGGAGGAGAGCTATTGATGAGGCTCTGCGTCCCGAAAATCACAATTAAGCGAATAAAATATTGAAATACAGGTGTACGGTTGAGGTGATATGGTCCAATACGAGAAAAGAATGACAGTGATTTTTGGTACATACTAACTTGATATACATATATGTTTTGATAACACCACCATAATTAATGGTTTATGAATCGGGATCATGTAATGCTTATGTACAAAACTATAATGATCAAAACAAAAATTATATTTTCAAAGCCAGTTTACATAAAAATATTTTAATTGTGGTTACCATGTCCGACGGCAAAGAACATTAATTAATTGTAGGCATCATTTTGCAATCATATTTTTTCTTTGCGTGTACTTACAAAAAAGAATTTTTATTTAAGGCATGATAATTTGCCAATACAATGATGAAGTTTTTTTTTTTTAAATTAGTATTGTGGTTATTTAATTGAACTGTTAATGGTTTTTAATCCAAATTTTGATATTTTAATCAGGCTTAAGTTCATTGAATTTAATTTTCAATAAATTATTTTTATGAAGAAAGGAATTTTACAACATGAATTGATTGTAACCACACAATCTCTTCAGTGGGGTTTGCCGTTTTACTCACTCGGCTATTGCAGCCGGATGACGTCAATAGTCAAACATCAATCTTCAAACCAAATGGTATTTTACCTTGGTAAATCGAAATTTGCTTTGAATGAATGATTACCTATTTTACTTGATTTACATGTTCTTCCTTACTTCTTGTTTTTTCGTATTCTTCTTGAAATCCAAAGTCAATTTTTTTGTTTTTCATGTTTTTTTTCTTTCTTTTTTTTAACAAACATTTTAACAATTCGTGTTTTAAACAGTCAGAAAATTGCATTGTAAAATGTACTGAACGATTAAAAGTAGTCAGTTGAATTTTGATCTGAAAGGGCCAAGATAGATTAGAAAGTACCACAGGGCCATCAAACATTCAAAAGTGCCACAAATGGCCCAATTGTGCCACATTTTGCATCACTGATACGTGTGTTTAAGTACGTTTAAATAAGAGAATAACAAAGCGCCAATATGCGGACTTTTGCCTATCTATGCTTTAGAGCAGGGATGTCAGCGTCATACACAATTGTGTCAGCAAAACTCACATGTACGCTTACGCTCTTTTATTTTGCGAGCGTAAAATATAATTGTTTACTGCAAAACACTCTCATTCAGCGGGAAATATCGCACGATCGCACGGCCTGTTTTGAGGCCTCTAAACAGAAATAATATATTTATTATCTTTGTTTCTGTTTTGTTTTATTTATGTTTTTAACATTGTACAATGATTTTAATAAAACAAATTGCTTGTGGTTTTTGTACGAGGTGTAGTGTACTTGTTGTAGTATCAAGAATAACTGTGATGAATTCGCCTTGATGTTGTGTTTATTGAGCTTCTGTAAACTTCAAATTTGAATTTTATTAATTAGTCTTGTAGACAGCGATAACGAGCATACAAGCGGATGAGTTTATTAAAAATTTAATCATCCAGATAGGGAAAATATTATTGAGTTCTGGAAAAATTTCGACGGGGCACTATATCCTGTATTAAAAAAAAATTCCTTCAAATGTTTGTCGCTTTTTTCCTGTCGCTTTTTTTCCTCTTTGCGAACAAATATTTTCCGATTTGAAATACATTTGCTCAAAACAACGCAATAAATTAACGTCCGCAAACCTAAAAAATGTTTTGTTGTTTCGAAACTGCAATATAAATTTAGAAGATATTATTGGTAAATAAAAGTATATTTTTATAGGCTAGTAAAATCTTCTCTTTTTATACTGGTGGTTAATAATTATAGAATATTTTTAAACTTAATGGGGTTATTATTTGCATTAGTATGTGCAAATGAATTTTCATTGTTGGCATTCGCAAAGATATGTTGAGCACCAAATTAAAAATTTTGGAAAGAATTGTATAAGGTTGTAAAAAGACTTCAAATATTGTCAAATGCTCAATTTGTACAAAAAAATAAGCAAAGTTTCTGCGAAATGCAGGTTCCAAATTAAATTTATTTAAATAATAACTGATTGTGTCTGTCCATAACTCAACATTTTTCGATAATTGTATTATTATTAATTGCTCTAAAGCCTTCATAGCAAAATATGTATGTTAATTAGGCCTCGTAATAGGCCTCGCAACCGCAGATTCCTCCCGCTGGGAATGTAAGAGAGAAGACTATTCGCACCAACATAATCATAATTGACACCACTGCTTTAGAGATAAAATACCATGGTTGAACAACGACAAAAAAGAGAAAACTTCTATCTTATAGAAAAAAAGTGAGTTTAGGTAAGAAGTTAAGGCGTTCAAGGAGAGAAGCATTACGAAAATTTAAAGAATCCGAAGAAGATAAAAATAAAAGATTAAAAAATGATGCATCCAGAAAAATAGCAAATAGACAATTTGAAGATGATGAACAGAAAAGAAAGAGGTTAAACGAAAACAAAATCCGAAACGCATCCCAAAGGCTTACTGAATGCGGTTTGCGGAGAAGTAAGAGGTTAGAGGAGAACAGAAAGAGAAAGGCAGTTCAAAAACTGAATGAAACAGATGAGCAAAAAAGGTAAAGGTTAAAGCAGGATGCAAAAAAAAAAAAAAAAGCTGCTGAAAGACATGTTGAACCAGTTTGTGCGAAAAGAAGGAGATTAGAAGAAAGCAGAAAAAGAATGACAAATAAACCACTGCACGAGGATGAAAGCAACATAGTGTTGCCTCCTAAAAAACATGTTCAACATGTTAATATTTTGCAGAGTTGCAAGAATGGCAGACAACAAAAGGGAAAAGAAGATTCTATTGAGGAGCATTACTGTGGAGGTATGACTTTTGAATGTTCCATTTGTGCAGCAAATCATTTTCATAAGGAAAAGGCACCAGATGGAAAATTTTCAAACTGTTGTCAGAAAGGAAAAGTTGAAATTATTTTTCAGGTCTGATTTGTGAGATGAGATTTAGTCTTTAATTTAGTCTTTGTTGTGCCCACATATGTTTTGTTGAACAACTGTGAATCATTACCATTACAGTTTAGCTTATATATTAGGTTTGATCTGTCATCCTTATTTAATTTGTCTTTAGTTTTACTGAACAACTTTCCGAGTGAGTTATGACTCTTCATAGCAAGTTCATTATGACAATGACAAGTATGAAACTTCTTGAAACATATTCGATCCTTTAACAGTCCATTTCCATTTGCGTCATTGGGTGCAAAAATTAAAGCACCGCCAGGATACGGCCCATATTGCTTCCGCATTCATGGGCAAACTCTTCATCCAGTACCCGGTGACACAAGAAAATATGCTCAACTGTACATTCTTGATCCTGATGAAGCGACTGAAGAGCGTATGAAGAATTCTGGAAACACTGGATGCATTAAATCTGTTATGAAAATGTTAGGTAACTTCTTCAACCAACACAATCCATTGGCAAAGGCACACAAAATGTTGTATGAAGTGGAGAAGGATGTAGAAGCTGAGGCCCGACAAAGAGGGGTCCGAGTACCGTTAGCTTCAATGGCAATAAAGCACGACAGATCTCTTGATAACAGACGATATAATGCACAGAGAGTCAACGAAGTAGCTGCAATATTTCAGAGCACAGACGGTGAACCTCCATTTGAACAGGATCTTTTTATACATTTGAGGCCAGATCCATCAGACCCCAAAGGTACCAGTACTAAACGTATCAGTATACTTCATCCAAGTTTAGAGCCAATGACATATCCAATACTATTTCCATTTGGAGAGTCTGGATGGCAAGGTTCTTTAATACATGATGAAATCAGGACATTTATTGACACAATATATGTAAGCGCTCCAGAGGCTGCACGGATAATCTTGGCAAAACCAATGCACGACCAGTCACATGCAATAATTCGGCTGGCAATATTGTATATTTTAGACCAAACAACGTTGATCAAGCAGTCAATAGTATTTCCCTTTCAAACTCAACTCTCATTGCATGGTTTTGTCTCAATGAAAAAGATATTAATGCTAAAAAATTTTTTTATTTATTTATTTAAAAAATTTTACTATACCGAAATCCCGGAACAATATCAGCCGTATTCATAACGAAAATTTGACATGAAGTTAGCGCAAAGTTTATTCATAATACAATTACCAAACTCTGGCTAACGATTTGCTAAACTCTTGTCAACAAGCTGCCAAACGTTTGTCAATTTGTGATAAACAGCCGTTTTATGTTGAATAATTTTGTTTTTTTTTTTTTAATACACTTTTTTTTTTAGTTTAGAGTCCTTTTTTAAATATATTTTAATTTAAAAACATTTCAAATTTTTATATAAAGGGGGAAAATAAAAAAAATGAAATGAAATGACAAAACCAGCGATGATTAATGCAAAACGTGTTGCATTTTTGCGTATTATAATGTGGCATCATTAATGTTCAGAGTCGATTTATTAAAAGTTAGCAGACGGATAAAATTTGTTATTAATAAACTCTATGCTAACAAGCTGCTAAGCTTAATCGGCATTCTAGTTAGCAGCTCGTTGTACGTAGTGTATGTATGTATTTAATAAGAAAAGTGGTTGGAAACAAAGAACGAGAGACGGAGGTAAAATTATCGGGCGCATCTAAACTGTTAGTGTATCTGAAGGAGAGAGGGGGTATCTCAGGTTACTACTGTTGCATATTCCCTGTGCGCTGGGCTATAATGATTTAAAAACTATAAATGGGATAACGCACTGCAGTTTCAAAGAAGCTGCACTGGCTTTTGGCCTCTTAGAAGACGATTCAATTTGGGAGTTGACTCTTGAAGAGGCAATAGCAATAAGCATGCCAGTTGCACTCAGACAGCTTTTCGCTTACATATGTATATTTGGAAGTCCTGTACATACACGAAAACTTTGGGATAAATACCTTCAACACTTTGTTGAAGATTTTGTTCGCACGAAATTGTGAGACTTGCGAACATTTTGCCGTACAACAAGTACAAAATATTTTTATTTTGCATGGATAGACATGCACAGACTTCGGTTTAAAGAAACCTTCCGAAAATCTTCCGAACGACATGCAAGATATTTTTAGTACATCACAAGAAAAAATGGAAGGATCCAGGCTTCAATCTTTTCTAAATGTTAAGCAAAGAAATGCATTTCAAACCATCATTTTGTACAAAACTTTATTATGCGTAGTTCGAGGAAAGGGTGATATTGTATTACCAGTTCCGTCGACATGAATTGCAGCGAATCTTCTAAAAGGGAGCCGCACATATCATTCTCAGTTCAAGCTACCAGTACCATTGACAGAAACATCAACTTCAAGCAGATAAGAAAGGCTAGGTTAGTCATTTGGGATGAGGCAACAATGGCACCTACCTATGCATTAAACGCTATTGATAAGTTGCTTAAAACATTGATTAAAAATAACAAGCCTTTTGGAGGTAAAGTTGTGCTTCTTGGAGGAGATTTTCGCCAATGTTTATCAGTGGTACCACATGCTCACAGGACGGCCATTATCGAATCATGTATTCAGCTTTCTAATCTTTAGGTTAGGTTAGGTTAAAAAGGCTGGTGTGAAGCAAACTTCACACCCTCACTCAGAGACCAATATGGTCCATTGTGACGCCTTAATTAGTGAAAGAAAGAAGTAAAGAAGAGAAAGAAATATAGTGTGACAGAGTAGGAGAAGTAAATGGTGAAAGCACAGGAAAGGAAAATAGTGGAAGATAAGAAATCGGACAGAACAAGGAAAAACAACCCTACCAAACAGGAAAACTACCCTACATGTTTCCAGTCCCAAGCCTCCTGCCGCGCAGCCAGGTCATTCCCATTACGAATCCCGTCAGATTTTTGAGCCCGTAGCCCGAGACTTCTCCCAATTCGTGCAGGAATCTGCTACTTAGCCACCTCAGCCTGCTGTTCTGTAGCCTGGGACAGTGGCACAGAAAGTGCTCAACTGTCTCCAACTCCTCTGGGTCCTCACACAGCCTACATATATCCGATAAGCCAGACCCCATTCTCACCGCCATTCTGCCTATCATACAGTGGCCCGTGATAATACCTATCATGGTCCTGACGCAGGCCCTACTCTTACCCAGCAGCGCGATACTCGGCAGTCCGTTCGGGCCCGCCTAGCCTAATTATTCCCACTCAGAATCCATTCCCTAATTCTCCCAAAGTAGAAGCCAATTGGAGGCCTGACCACCTGCAAACTGTCATGACCCTCCATTTCCGAGCCCAGTCTTGCTAACTCATCAGCTATCTCGTTGCCGGTTATGTTGCAGTGACCCGGTACCCAGCAGAGCCTCACAACATAGTTCACTAAGATTCCTCCTAGAGCCCTCCTGCAATCGTCCACTAGCCAGGAGTTCACATAACAGCCCATCAAGGCCCTAAGAGCCGCCTGGCTGTCCACATATATAGTTACCTCCGAGCCCTTGGCAATGTTAGCCCCTACCAATTCCACGGCCCTGAGAACCTCCGCCTGAAAACACTGCAGCCGTCGGGAAGTCTATATGACCTTCTGATGTCCAGATCCTCAATGTAGACCCCCGCACCCGTACCCTTCATCTTCGAGCCATCAGTGAAAATAGCAAATCTCCTATACAATCTGCTCTGCCCTGACCAGCTCTCCCTAGAATTTCTAATCTTTTGTCCAACTTTAAAATTTTACAACTTAAAGCCAATATTCGTGCAGTAGATAATATTTACAGAGATTGGCTTTTAAAAATGGGGAATGGTGAACTTAGTTCAGACTTTATATAGGACATTATTGCATTACCAAACGAAATGCTGGCTGAGAACTTAATCGTTAAAAATACCTTCGGTGAATGTTTAAAGCCGTCTGATGTAGAACAGTATTGTAAATTTGCCATTTTATGCCATAAGAATGATGAAGTATGCCAAGTTAATGAAGAAGTACTAAGTCTTTTAGAGGGTGAATGTTTTAAATTTTTGAGCGTTGACACGGTGAAGATCAATAGCATAGCTGAACGGGAAAATTATTCGGTGGAGTTTTTTAACAGTCTATCGCCATCTGGAATGCCTCCTCATAAGTTGCAAGTCAAGGTGGGAGCCATTATCATGCTTCTGAGGAATTTAAACACTAAAAGAGGGCTATGCAATGTCACAAGACTGCAAGTTACAAAATTGTCACAGAATCTAATATGCGCAACTATATTAACCGGCACTGCAAAAGGCAATCCTGCATTTATTCCGAGGATTGATTTGGCTCCCATAAATCCCGACCTACCATTTATTTTGCGTAAGAGACAGTTTCCTATAAGGTTGGCGTTTTCCATCACCATCAATAAAGCTCAAGGTCAAACGTTAGAGAGGGTGGGCATATATTTACCCAAACCAGTTTTTGGTCATGCACAATTGTACGTTGCTTTCTCAAGAGTGAGAATAAAAGATGATGTTAAGGTAAAAGTGATGCATGTAAATGGAAAACAGGGTATGTTAAAAAAGGGTTGCTCCTCAGTATTTTCAAAAAATGTTGTTTTTAAAGACGTATTATAATTTAGTTACTTACTTGTTGTTATTTTTTACATATTTTACTTATTGTTATATTTTACATATTTTTTCTTCATATACCTATTAAATGTATTAAAACATTGAATAATATTTTTTTGTTTAATTTCTTTTATAAGCGTTACTATGTTAGTTATTATCTAAAAGATTTTTATGCCTGGCAGGGACAGGCTTTGTGACTAGTCTATACAGATAAAATTGTAACTTTACTGACTCACTGACTGAATAATTCATCATCGCACAGCCTAAACGCCTGAAGCTAAAAACTTGGGAGCAGAGGATGGTCTCTCCCCAAATCGATTCACTAAGACGGGATTTTTGGAAATTCGAATGTTTAAGGGATAAAAAAAGGGTAAAAACGGGTAAATTCGGTAACCTTTATCTCCAAAACTAAAAGAGATACAAAACAAATTAATACTTATCATTGTTCTTTAGAAAAATAAGCGGACATGTGTCTGGTACTTTTTGGAAATTCAGCCCTTTAACGGAGTAAACGGGTAAAACCTGTATTTTGGGACTTTTTTTGTCACCCCATCAATCTTTAAAACCCATATACATAGAAATAGGGGTTATATCACATTTTAAACTTATCTAAAAAATCCAAATACGAAATTTGGTATTTTTTCGAAATTCGGACGTTTAGGGGTAAAAAGCGTACCTATTTTTGGTACTTTTTTTATAACATTTTTTTTTTATTTATTGACATATACATATTAAATTATGGGCTCCCACTACAATATTGAAATTTTTTATGCTTCAATGGGGAGAAAAAGTACCAAAAAGGGGAAATAGGGAGTAAACAGGTAAAATCTGTATTTTGGTACTTTTTTGTCACCCCATTTATCTTTTAAACCCATAAACATAGAAATAAGGGTTATATCACATTTGAAACTTGAATTTGGTACTTTTTTACAAAACGTTTTTTTTTTATTCAAAAATTTAGTACTTATTGTTGTTACTTTTTTGAAATTCGGCCTTTTTGGGGAGTAAACGGGTACAACTTGTATTTTAAAACTTTTCTGCTATGCCATCTATTTTTTGTTTTTGCTCACTCCTTATGAGTGACGAAATTCAAAATATTTTTTTTTCCTCACCCTCATGAGGATGAATTTGCAGAAAAATTTTTAAATTTTCAGCGTTTCGGTACTCTGCTTTATATACTACCAGACCTATTATCTTGTATCTTCCTGTAACATTTTACCTTAGCTATCCGTTGGATAGCAATGAAGTATATTGTATGTACAGTAAAATTTACAATTATTAGACACCAGCAGAATGTAATGCATTTTCTGGCCCGCTACGGCCTTCGTCAGCATTCTTTGTGTCACACTGGATAGTGATATTTTATAAATTGAATGTATTTAACTCAACTATTTTTAACAAATAGAATCTGGAAATTATTTCTTTTCATGAGCTACTTTTATTATATTCAACATATTTTATTTTTTGGTTATTAGACACCAGCAGAATGTAATGCATTTTCTGGCCCGCTACGGCCTTCGTCCGCATTTTTGTGTCACACTGGATAGTGATATTTTATAAATTGAATGTATTTAACTCAACTATTTTTAACAAATAGAATCTGGGAATTATTTTTTTCATAAGCTACTTTATTATATTCAACATTTTTTATTTTTCGAATTTATTCTATGAGCTAAATTTCAGTTATATATTTTATAAAGCTTTTTTGTAATAGTTCTATTCCTTAAATTTTTAGGAATGACTTTATACACTACCAGACTATTATCTTGTATCTTCCTGTTACATTTTACCTTAGCTATCCGTTGGATAGCAATGAAGTATATTGTATGTACAGAAAATTTACAATTATTAGACACCAGCAGAATGTAATGCATTTTCTGGCCCGCTACGGCCTTCGTCAGCATTCTTTGAATAGTGATATTTTATAAATTGAATGGCGCATATTCATAAATGATCACCAAGTGTTAACTTTTTAATGTACCTATTTAAGTTATTCACACGTGGTTACTTTCAGCATAAAAAGTTTAGAATTAATTATGGGTAAAGTTGTAACTAAATGCTAACAAACTAATACATTCAAAGAACAGCTGATTGATTTAATTTTATAATTTATTTGAAAAGAACAAAATTTTGAAGTTATTATAAAAAAATAAAGAAATGGAAAAAATTATAACAGATATTCAAATATTATCAGATGAAAACATGACGAAAAAAGTTAAGACGTATAAAACACGGTGCAATCCATTTGAAATGGATGATGAAGACTTACGGACAACTGCCAACTTTGTTTTTGTTTGAACTTTCATCCTGTTCCATTGTTGCTTCAAACGACTAGTGTCCCTCATATAGCCGATTGATATCATTTGCTCGTTAATGTGGTGCCAAGCTTCTTTTTTTCTTAAAAATCATCTTTGTATGGTTCTATTATCGTCGATGACTTTAACATATTTGGACTCCAAATCTTTAAATGCTGTTTTTTCATCTGGCTACCAATTTGTGTCTCTCTAAAATGAACAAAACAATAACAACTCTTATAATTTTCTAAATAATAAACTTACCTTACTATATTTGCAGCTTGCGTCCATATCTACATCGTCCAAAAAACATTCATACCAAAAAAAAAAAAAAAAAAAAAAAACATAAACTAGAGATGTGTTATTGGTCAACAAAATTCTATTCAAATTTTTTTTTTACAGGCCCTTATTTTAATTGATTTATATACTAATTATTACCAAAAAAAAACTTTTTTAGAGTTTGTATTAATTTTTTAAAGAACAGAAATGATTTTTAATAGCTTGTTAAGCTTTTTAATTAATTGCAAAATATATCGTTTTTCAATTTTTTTCTCTACATGCCAATATACTCTGTTGCATTTCTTCTATCAGCTGAGAGCAGTTGCTACGTTAGCTATGAATTGTGAATAAGATCTTTAACTATCTATGAACTATTTTTTAGTTTCTGTTTTGTTAGTTCCGACTTTAGTAATGATTTCTGAATATGCGCCAATGTATTTAACTCAACTATTTTTAACAAATAGAATCTGGGAATTATTTCTATTCATAAGCTACTTTATTATATTTAACATTTTTTATTTTTCGAATTTATTCTATGAGCTAAATTTCAGTTATGTATTTTATAAAGCTTTTTTGTAATAGTTCTATTCCTTAAATTTTTAGGAATGACTTTATACACTACTAGACTATTGTCTTGTATCTTCCTGTTACATTTTACCTTAGCTATCCGTTGAATAGCAATGAAGTATATTGTATATACAGAAAAATTTACAATTATTAGACACCAGCAGAATGTAATGCATTTTCTGGCCCACTACGGCCTTCGTCAGCATTCTTTGAGTCACTGGATAGTGATATTTTATAAATTGAATGTATTTTACTCAACTATTTTTAACAAATAGGATCTGGGAATTATTTCTTTTCATAAGTTACTTTATTATATTCAACAGTTTTTTTTCGAATTTATTCTATGAGCTAAATTTTAGTTATGTATTTTGGAAACAAGCCCTAAAATAAATCGGTTTAAAACAAAATGTCGGAAAAAATTTGCAATAATAGCGAAAATTCGCGAAAATTTATAATATTTTAAACAACCCATCCCATTTATTAAAAGTCTCCAAAAGTATAAGAAATTTAGATATTTTTATGGAATTTTTGCCATTTCTTATGGTTTTAGGGACTTTTAATCAATTTAACGGCTTGTTTGATATATTAAAAATTTTCGAGGATATTTGCAATTTTCGCGTAGCTTTATTGCTCTTTTCGGCAATCTTTTTAATAATTAACAAAAATATAAATAAAATTTCCTTTTAAAAATATATCTTTCTACATTCTTAAAAGTATTCATAAATTTTTTTTTAAAGATTCCAAATTGTATGATTTTATTTCTATTAGTTTAAAAAGAAGGTGTGATTGTTTTTTCTCGCCTATGTAGAAATTTAATTCATTAAATATTCTTTCTTATCCCGAGAATGAATAACAACTAGAAGTTGATATATATTTATTTTATTTATTCAATTACATAACCGAGCCCATAGGGTCTTTTATGATTAATAAAAGCTACTAATTAATTTAATTTTCTTTTAAGCCCCCTTTCAGACTCGGCAAGTTAGTTGCGCAAGTAACTTGCCGAGTACAACAAAGTCTATACTCAATTTTTTTCCCTTACCGCGACCTTACCCGTGACATCTACAAATCAAGCGTTGCGCATGGTAAAATACTATACTACATTTGTACTAAAATGCCATTGTATATGAAAAATTTAAATTTTTAAATGAAAATAATACTAATATTTACATTTTTTACACAATATATTGAAATGCTATAATATTTTGAAAATTCCCTACATTTGCCTTAAAATAAAAAATCTGACCCTTTTTAGCTACGCTTTAAATTTTGCGAACAAATCCCTACAAAAAGGGAAAATTACCATTTATTGGTATCACTGCCACAGACCTCCCCTACGATGTGACCCAGTATCACCTCCGTCGCCCTCCATATAGCCAGGATCTCAGCCTAGAGGACACTACACTCATCCGGGAGACCCGAATAGGTCTAATCAACGAAGACTCGTAGAGCCTAAAGAGCAGCCACACTCGTCACATAATGTTCAATGGGGGACAGATGTAGTAGGATATCCAACGCCGTCTGTGACGTGCTTCTCCTTGCACCTGTGATGCCTCCTCTGCGCCTTGTTGAGCATCTTTTTATAGCTATCCACTCTCAACGCATCCGTAAGTAAGAATAAGCCTAACCACCGATGTATAAATCCAGTTTACCATATCTGGTCTTAGTCCCCGATTCTTGGGGAGTTTCTGCATATGTAGTAGGCAATGAGTCCCCTTTTCATCCTCTTCTGGGTATTTGTCCTCTAAGACAGTTTACAGTCGAGAAAGTTGCCCAAATACGACATTATAATTACTTATGACTTTAATATAGACTGGACCACTAATAATTTTTACAAAAATCGAATCAATAGCGTATTAAATGACAACGGACTTAAGCAACAAGTTAAGGAATATACACGGGTAACAAATACAACAAGGACTATAATTCACTATGTAGTAACGAATAGCAGCTACAAATTATCAGCACAAAATTCTAATGAAAACGAAATATCAGAACATGAAATAATAAAAATTTTAGTCAAAAATGAAAAAAATTATAATAGGAACGAAAACAATAAAGTCACAAATAAGTTTAAATATAATAGAGAACTGCTCGTATTTACGACTGAACTAAGTGCAATAATTAGAAATGATAAAAATATTTATGTTAGTCAAAATGTATTGATGTTTGATAACTGAATGGATGAAAAAATTAAAAACTTTACTACCCTCCAGGAATGTGCCCGTTCAGCACACAGACCCTAAACAGTTCAACCAACACCAGGAGCGACGATCTCACGATATTCTGTAGCATCGCCGAAAAGATACCATCTGGTCCTGCCAATTTGTAAGACCCAAAAGTATTAACCGCCCAGGTTACTTCATCCAAGGCGATCATATCCCCCACCGTCTCCATTTCCTCACCGCCTGAACCCGACCTAAAGAAGGGGTGACCGCATTCAACCTGTTCCCCCGACCCAGGATCCACACATCCTGGAATGTGAGTCTCCGTAAGCAGACAAAGAGGTTCAGAGCTAGATTCCGTCCATGAGTTGTCCGGCCTCTGAATAAATCCTGGGACTACCGGGTCCTTGGATAAAATTTTCCTGAACCTGTACATCTCCTATACAGATTCCACTGACTCACTAACTGCACATAATCACCTCGTGCAACTGGTGAATGAAGCAACACATATTCCATGTGTTGATGGGCACCAACACAATACCCTTGACCTCTTCCTCTCTTCGCACCCTCAAAAGTACGAAGTTAAAGTTCTAGCACCTCTCGGTAACTCGGATCATTGCACCATTTCTTCCTCTTCCGTTCTCCGAACTTCGGAACGTTTCACGACAGGCTATGAAACGATCAAAATTTGTTTACGAAAAAGCACGTTGGGTTGAACTCAACGACTTTTTTCGGCATTTTGATTGGAAACTTTGTTTCCTTGACAATGACGTCAATGCCATGGCGAAAATGGTTGAAAATGTTATTATGCTAGGAATGAAAATTTTCATTCCAGTTAAAATCTTCGAATAAACCTAGGTCTAAATCTTGGTTTAATCAGACGTGCAAATCAGCAGTCAGATCCAGAGAGGAAGCATTCAGAAATTGGCGTGACAATAAAACCGCTGATACTGAATTGCTACGCAAAATGGCAAGGTCGTCGTGTGCCAAAGTGCTAAGACGGGGAAAAACTCTTCACGAGCAACGTCTTCGTGCTGAAGTTCTTACTGCTCCCCGGGGCAGTAAAAGCTTCTGGTCATTCGTTAAAAGAGTAAGGGTTAATGCTAGTTCTTCAATACCAACTCTTTTAAAGGATGGCCAAACATTCACGAACCTGCTTAATAAGTCTAATTGTTTTGCCGAATTATTTGCAAATAATTCTAATTTACCAGATAGCAATCAATCACTACCCGAACTCGAAAAAGTATCCGTAACTATGGCTAAAATATTTTTTTGGGCTCGAGCTGTTAAAAAGGTTCTTGCGGATCTCGACATAAACAAGTCTCCTGGCCCGTATGGTATACATGCACTGGTCTTGAAGCAGTGCTGGAAAGTTGGTAATGTAACGCCAATTCCTAAAAAAGGAGTGGCTAATAACCCTGAAAATTACCGCCCAATTGCAATTTGTTCGGCACTTTCCAAAGTTATGGAGAGTATGGTAAATCACCATCTTGTAAAATTTTTAGAGTCAAATTACCTACTAAGCGACCGCCAGTATGGCTTTCGTAGAGGTCGTTCTACTGGAGACCTACTGGCCCTGTTATCAGAAAAATGGTGTCGTTCCATTCACCATTTTGGCAAAAGAAAGGTAATTGCTTTAGATATTTCCAAGGCGTTTGACAGAGTCTGGCATGGTGCACTCTTATCTAAACTTGTTGCATTTGGTGTCGGTGATAATTTCTCTCGATTTATATCGAGCTTTCTCAGAGATCGCACTATACGGGTTGTTATAGATGGGGTTTCATCAAACGAGTTCAAGATTCATTCAGGGGTACCGCAAGGCTCCGTTCTTTCTCCTACTCTATTTCTTATTTTTCTAAATGACCTCTTATGTCAAACTTCCAACCCTATCTATTCTTTTGCAGATGACAGCAACCTTTGCCATTCGTATTCATTTGGTTACAGACCAATTTTTGCCATTCGTATTCATTTGGTTACAGACCAAGCGTGTCCGATGTTTGTGCTATGAGACAGAACATGAATGATACGCTTGGCCGTGACCTAGACATAATCTCAGAATGGGGTCGTGCGAATATGGTCGAATTTAATGCCCGAAAGACCCAACGTTGCGTACTAACGCATAAACGCGTTAGTCCAATACCGACCGCGTTAAGAAACATAGTTCTGCATACCTTGGTTCGCTCGTCTTGTTTTTTAAATAGTAGGTAGGTAGGTAGAAAGGCTGGTGTGAAGTCTCCTTCACACCCTCACCCAGAGACCAATATGGTCCATTGTGATGCCTTGTTTATAGATAAGAAGCTGAAGAAGAAGGTGAAGAGAAACAGCAAAAGCATTAGAAAAGATAAGAATAGATAAGAAAAGGAAGTTCTGACCAAACCCGAGAGAAAAGCCTCACTCAACACAACACCAATCCGCCCTATGTGCGGTTAGCTCCCAGTCTCCTGCTGCGCAGCCAGACCATCCCCATTACGAAGCCTATTAGACTCTCGAGCCCACAGCCCGGAAGGTCCCCTTATTCGCCTAGGAATCTGCTGCCCAGCCACCTCAGCCTGCTGCACTGTAGCCTGGGACAGCGGCACGAAATGTGTTCAACCGTCTCCAGCTCCTCCGGGTCCTCACACAACCCGCACATATCCGACACGTCGGATCCCAACCTCATCGCCATCCTGCCTATCATGCAATGACCCGTGATGATTCCTATTTTGGTCCTCACGCAGACCCTGCTTCTGCCCAGCAACAACTCCGAGTCGGACTTTCTAAGCACCGGCCACATCGTCCGTGATACCCGGCAGTCCGATCGGTACCCCCTGGCCCTATTGGTCGCGTCCAGAATCCATTCCCTAATCTTCCCAAAGTAGAATCCTATTGGAGGCCTAACCGCCTCTATATGATTAGGATCCTCCATCTCTGAGCCCTGTCTCGCCAACTCATCAGCAATCTCGTTTCCGTTTATGTTGCAGTGACCAGGCACCCAGCACAATCTCAACATATACTCTCCTAAGGCTCCTTCCAGAGCCCTCCTGCAACCGTCAACTAGCTTGGAGTTCACATAACAGCCCCTTACGGCCATAAGGGCCGCCTGGCTATCGACGTATATAGTGACCTCCGAGCCCCTAACAATGTTGTCCCTCATCAGTCCCACGGCCCTCAAGACCCCCAGAACCTCCGCCTGAAAAACACTGCAGTCGTCAGGAAGCCTATATGACATTCTGATGTCCAGATCCTCAATGTAGACCCCCGCACCCGTGCCTCTCATCTTCGAGCCGTCAGTGAAAATAGCAAATCCACTAAATAATCTGCTCCTACCTGACCAACTCTCCCTAGAAGGCGTTACCACCTCCGGCAACCGTCCGAAATCCACCCTGGTGCCCACGAAATCCGTGGAGCCGGGTAATCCCAAGCAGTTATCTCCAGCTTCGATCTCACAAAAGATCCGTGAGTGACCCTGCGTGAAATTCTTAATCAATCCTAGTTCCCTCAGTCTAAGAATGCTTCTGGCTGCCATTCCGATTGAAGCACACCTCTGAGCCTTAGACAAAAGGTTCCTTCGACAAGCCACTCTCAATGACTCCCACCAAACACAGCATCCATACGTAAAAATGGGTCTAACCACCGAAATGTACAGCCATCCCACTACTGACGGCCGGAGTCTCCAGCTCCTACCTATCGATGATCTGCAAGCATAGTAGGCATTGAGGCCTCTCTTAAGTCTCTCCTGAGTATTCCTTCCCACGACAGCTTGCTGTCCAGAAAAACTCCTAGATACTTAGCGCTATCAGATAGTCTAAGCTCTACTCCTCCTAGTACCGGCAGCCTAAAATTCTCTACCCTGTACCTCCTAGTAAAAAGAACCAACTAGGTCTTCTCCGGATTAACTCCCAATCCCTTATCTCTCGCCCATGCTGACAGTTCGCCCAGCGCCCCTTGCATGACTTCGCTTATTGTCGGCAGAAACTTGCCCGATACCAATATCACTACATCATCCGCGTAGGCCACAACTTTCCGACCCATTCTGTCAAAAAGTCCCAGAACGACGTTGACAGCTAAGAGCCATAATAAGGGAGAGGGAACTCCCCTCTGTGGGGTTCCCCTAGTCACCAGTTTCTTTAAGCGCTCGTTTCCCCAGTCTGAGTGAATAACTCTGCTGCTGAGCATCAGAGTTATCCATTCGACCAGGAACAGTGGAACGCCTAGATCCACCAATGCCTGCCTAGTAGCCTCTATCTTCAAATTGTTAAAGGCGCCCTCTATATCCATGAATGCCGCCAAGGTGTATTCCTTGTTTCGCAATCCCCGCTCTACATAACCCACCACATCATGAAGCGCACTCTCAACAGATCAACCCTTAAGATAGGCGTGTTGAGCGCCGCTGATGATGCCGGCGTCAATCTTCGTCCTCAGATGTAGATCAATCAGTTTTTCCAACGTCTTCAAAAAAAAAGACGAAAAGCTGATTGGTCTAAAATCCTTGGGTTTAGAGCAGAGTTCCAAATATTCACTCACTATTCACTCATGGGTAGGAATAAAAAATTTTATACACTGTTGTGTGCTGTTTTATTCGTGCTTAAAAACACAAAAAAAATTTTGCTTTATTCGTTCTTGTATAAAAGTATTTTCATTATTTTTCGTTTCTACAAAACACATGAGATAATAATAGAGATTTATTTTTTCTTACATTTGTACATGAGAGAATTTTTTTTTTTTTCTTCTTTTGCTCATCTTGCATTCTTATACATACTTCCAAATATACACTTGCTATTCACATCATAATCTCTGTTGTGTTTTGCTTTTTTCGTGTTTAAAAACACAAAAAATCTCTTGATTTATTTGTTCTTATATTTGTATTGTTTTTTGTTTCCATGATACAAAGACACCAAAATAGCTCATTCAGCTTTTAAAAATGAAATGTAGAAACACAAGTAAACAAACATGTGTATAATGTGCTGATGTGACTTAATATTAAACAGTTAAATTTTGTAAATAATAAAAAACATGCGCAATGCGTAATCTGTGTTTATGTATATCATTCTTTTGTTGTTTCTACAAAAAACATGAGATAAGACAAATTATTTATTATAAATGTTTGAATTTTACTATTCATACATAAATATTTATGAACGTTGAAAAAAAAAACAAATTTTCAACAATTAGTGGCACGATTAGTTTTTTTTATGCCTTTTTTTTGAAGTGCAAATTTAGAGAAAAATAATTTTTTAAGTGAAAATACTGCTCATGTATGATTTATTTTATACTTTTTTTTTATTAAAGTTTAAAAAAAAACATACCACAACACTTTTAAAATAAGTAATTCATTGAAAATTTGTACTGTTGTTATATTTACAATTGTTCAAAATAAAGTTGCAAGTGTTTTTATTTTCTTAATGTATGAAAAAACCACGAATAAACGACGCTTAAAAAAACATTTTTATCATGTACAAATCAAGGCTACAAATACCTACTATTAAACAAGAACAAATGAAGCAAGCGATATTTTGTGTTTTTAAACACGAATAAAGCAAAACACAACAGAGAGGAACTCTTGTTATTATAAACATAAATGACAGCAACGATTAGCCTCTCATATTTTAGTTTTTACAATTTTGTACTTTTCTTTATTCACATACGTGCATATGTACAAACTGGAAAATAAAAAACAAAACTATTCATGTGCTTAAAAATAAAAAAAATTCTTTGCTATTCATTTTACAGTGTGAGAATAAAACAAAAAATTTTGCAAGCATTATTCATGGCAATTTATCATGAATGTTGGAATTTTAGAATTCATGTATGAATATTTCTGAACCCTGGTTTAGAGTGACCGGTTCTTCCCGCCTTGGGTATGAAAACCACCCTGACCTCCCTCCACCCTTTAGGAATGTGCCCGTTCAGCACACAGACCCTAAACAGTTCCACCAACAGCAGGAGTGATGATCTCCCGATATTCTGTAACATCGCCGGAAAGATACCGTCTGGTCCTGCCGATTTGTAAGACCCAAAGGTATTAACCGCCCATGTTACTTTATCCAAGGTGATCATGTCCCCCACCGTCTCTCTCCTCACCGCCCGAGCCGGACCCAGAGAAGGGGTTACCACATTCAATATGTTCCCCCACCCCAGAATCCACACATCCCGGAAAGGGAGTCTCCATTAGCAGACAAAGAGATTCAGAGCTAGATTCCGTCCATGAGTTGTCCGGTCTCTGAATAAATCCCGGGACTACAGGGTCCTTGGATAAAATTCTCCTGAACCTGGACATCTCATTTACAGATTCCACTGACTCGCTAAACTTGACCCACGAGTCCCTTTTCGCCCTCCTAATGTCTCCCTTATATCTATTGTAACTCAATCTGAAGTTACTCCAATCTTCTTCCCTACGCGTATACTTCGCTCTATTGAACAACCTTCTGATAGTGGACCTTTGAGTCTTCAACTCGTCTGTCCACCATCTTGGTTGTGTGCGCCTGCCCGGAAAGTTCAAAGGACAGGATCGCTCATAACTAGTCAGTACCTCCGTAAAGGTGCTCACCAGTTGCTGTACACCGGTCGAAGTCGACCTCCAGTCGTGTGTAACTCTAAGGTTACTTTGCACCAATCTCGAAAAGTAATCCCAATCCGTCCTTCTCGGATTCCTATACGGACACCTTTTCGCCCTCTCAAACATTAGATTAAAGGACAGGCGACTATGGTCAGAGAAGGAAACCCCAGGTCCACCCTCCAATCCTCCACTAATTCCCTACATTTCGTCAATGTCATGTCTATCACTGCCTCTATCCCTAGTTCTGAACGTAGGTGTATTCCCCCTGTTACAGATATAAAGATTGCTGGCAATAATAAAATCAAACATTTGTTGATGTCGGCACTTCCCCATTGGGTATGGTGTGCATTGGCGTCACACCCTAGTACCAGCCTCGAGCCACTTCTGCCTGAGTACTCCACCAACTCTCGCACTTTTTCACCAGGTGGATCGGTAGCCTCGTATGGCAAGTATACCGATGCTAATGCCAGGACCGTTCTGTCCTTGGCTTCTCCTGTCACAACCGTGAGGTCTCCATTACTGTAAGAATGAGAAAACATAAATTTAAACGCAGTTCTCGCCAAAATACAAGTTCGTACCTTCTCATCTGTGTGGGGTACGAACAATGTATACCCCGTGACCCTTAATCCAACTACCCGGTTTTTATTAATCCAGGGCTCTTGGATTAAGGCCACGTCCACGTTGTTATCGATGAGGTGGGTTACTAATTCGGTTGAGGCTGCTTCACAGTGGTGCAGGTTTATCTGCACCACTTTCAACCTCTTAGGGTCTATTATTTTTAGGAAACCTAAATTTGATAGACCCCAACCCGAATATTGCAACCCCTCCTATCGATTCCAGGTTTTTAAGAGACTCCCAGTCCACTGCGAACCTGAAGTCTCTTCCCTGGTTCTCTTTACAACCCAATGAAGCTACCAACTTCCACTGGCTTGTATTGAGTCCCTTGTTCTGGTTAGCCAGTACCCCCAGTATGACCTCCACCGGTTTTATAGGTGGAGGTATCCATACCGTGACTACCGGCCTTAATGGCAACTCAGACGCTAGTATAACGTCCAGACTAGCTTCAGGACAGGAGCTGCCACACTTACCAATTGCAGCCTTTAAAAACTCAAAGGTTTTCTGATTGCCGCAACTGACAGTTTTGACACCTCTTGCCCAGTCAGCCCCTTTGAACGATACTTCGTCCGGCCTTCCTTTGGCACTAAAGATTTCGTCGAGTAGTTTGTTCTCTAGCACCTGCCATCTCTCGACACTGATCCTTCCATCGGGATCCCTACGATCAATGACAGCAGCTAGAATACCGTCCTTACTCGACGACTCCTTTAGTCTTTTTGACGTGGAGCCAGTCCTCTTATTGATCTCCTTATGGGGATCTTTAAGAGAACTGACCACAGTCTGACCAGTCCTCTTAGCCGCAGGGGATTTCTGGTCATCACCAGACCTCACTCGCTTAATTACCCCCTTTTTGGGGCCCTTAGCAGAGCTCTGTCGATGATCACCCGATTTCCTTGCAGATGTTGACTGGTCTGTCCCAGCAACTCCTCCTTTAGTGACTCCTTTTTGGGAGTGACTATCGGAAATTACCAAGACATTTCCAGCCCTCATCGCGCGACTAGTAGTGGGTAAATCGTTCTCAGGCCTAGCTCCCTTAAGCCTAGTACTCTGTTCAACATTTCACGTGAAATGCTGTCAAAACTCATATGAAAAAAACTTGTGCGGAATTTCTATGAAAATATGTTGATAGAGTTGTACTCTGTTTAATGTGTGAAAAAGTTGCGAAATGTTTCTGGCAACATTTTTTTTACAACTGCGAAATAATATAAGCTGCACTTATTTCACGTGGAATTTTAACCAAATGAAAAAAGTTTAAACTTAATATTAAAATGAGACCAGCAAAACATAAATAACACAACCGGTAACAGTTTTTCATCAATATTTACTTTCATTTTTACTGAATTTTTTATTTAAAAAAATTCTTTTTAGTAAAATACATGTGGGTTTTTTTTTACATATCCAAAACAATGTCGCATACTTTTAAAGATTAAAAACGTCAAATTGTGCAAACTCTCGAGATAGGTAACATTTATACATGTCAAATTTTTCGCATGAAATAATAGATGTTGCAGAACATTTTTCACAAATTGGAACTGAGTACTAGGCTTTAACTGTGACCATACTGTCACGATTAAGAGGGCCAGTCGTTGAACCTTTACCCTCCTTTTTCTTTTCCTCTGTTTTATTAGAGGATTCATCAACAGGGGGTGCTGGGGGATTTGGTGTCTTTACTGACAACCTTTGTATCCCCAGCAGCCCTTGCTGTGTATCCCGCGGGATAGGGAAGCCCTAGGATGGCACCGACAGCCGTGGATTCGTTCGAATCTAGCAACGTTCTTTCGGTGCTTCCTCAGCAGATGCCTATCCCGCCCATCGTGCAGTGAGGAGTTTTTCTTAGCTATCTTTTCCAGAAAGGCTCTCACACCACTCTTGGCTTTTTCGTAGCTCGTTCGGCTATCTGACGTGACCTGTTCTGTCGCATCTTGCCGAACAACGAGTTTTGATACACTCGCCAATCCTCTCTCCATCCCGAGTGTGACTCCGGAAGTCGATGGCCCAACCCTATAGCCCTCATCATGAGCCGAAATGAGTGTTATTTCATCATCAGAGCCCAGAGTTAGGTCACCGAGTCTTTCCGATGCCCCTGTACGAGACGGAGAGTCGATTGGCGAGTCTATCCTGTCCGTCTCTGTCATGACTGTCAGTTCTGTCATTAACTGACTCCTGCAGCAGAATATCTCTGTGAATACCCAGCAAGTCGGAGTCCGAATCTGACCCCGAACCTGCTGAGCTGACAGAGACATTCCCTGCGCCCACTCCTTCATTTCGTCTTTTAAAGTTTATATTATCCAGTTTTGGTCCCACGAGTGTGCACGTAAACAAAAGGACCATCTCGCGCAGTGACGGCTTACGAGGACTAGGCTAGAATTACAACTGACCCTTGCCATCGGCGCACAGTGGGAAATTTTACGAGAAGGCGGTCAAAATTCCATAACTTTTGACTGGATCGGTATTTTTTTTATGCGATTTTTTTTTGCTCGATAGGTGCGATATTAGGCTTTAATTTGCGCTATAAAACGTAATTCGTAATTCGACTGATAGGAGCAAAAGTTATGGGGAGTTCAAAATGCATTTTCATTTTTTTGTTGAGTTTCGGTGTAAAAGTTGAATATTTCAAATATGAATTTTTTATAATTTATCATTATTTCTCTTGTATTTTACAACTGATACTTATTTTTTATTGTCGAACTTAGATCCTGTCAGAAAATGCCAATATTTGGCCCTTGTAAATTTTTTAGTCCCAATATTCACAGGGGCCAAAGGTTGGCTTTTTTGGGACGAGACGAGTTGTTATAAGGATAAAACTGAAAAGGAATATTTTGAAAAATGCCCAAATAGCATTCTTAGCTATCGATAACATTTTAGGTAATTCAACTTTTATTTTTGGTTTGAGATGTATGTGTATTTTATTTTTATATATTAATACAAATATATACTTAAATCAAAAACAAATTATAATCTATAAACACTTTTAAATTAAACAATATTAGTAAAAATTTCTTCTAAATAGCTTTCGGTTTCATTTTCCAGAAGTTGTTTAGCTTCTTCCTCTAATTCGATTGAGGTTGATTTCCATTTTTGTCGAATACTGGACATATATGGATCTGATGTGCACAACAAAATAGTAATAAGATCTTCATTAGTACAACATCTGGACATTTTTCTTGTATTATGCTCGCGGAAGAATCTGTAGTCTTTGTTCCTTTTTTCTTGCGCTTCTTCAGATAGATCTCCAATTGGTAGCATATTGTGTTGAACTATTTGTTCCCCATGGTATAAAATTTTATGAACTATGGTTGGAATTTCATTTTTCCATACATCCATTTCTGTAACTCTACTGGTTGACGGCTCTAAGCCAATATAAGTTTTTCTTAAACGTAATGGAACGAAAGATACCATGAATAAGTTAGCATCAGATGAGTTTTCTGAATTACATTGCTTGAATTGTTTCTGACCAGAGCTTCCGTCACATCCCCATTTAGAAAATAAAGTGATGCTGCAATTTTTAATTTTTTTTAAACAGTCAGCATCAAGTGTTTTTAATAATCGTTCTGCAGTGTGTTCGAGAAGAGCCTGTAATTTTACTTCTGCTGAACTTGAAGTTACACTAATAGCCGTTTGCGAAGGTAAGCACTCTTTTTTGACAGAAACTAAATCTCGATATGCTGGAAAGATTCCACAATTTTTTTCATTGGTTCGCTTTCGCAGTTCTGTATACTGATTTTTTGTCAGTTTTAAATCCAAAAATAGTGCAAATGCTTCTTCTGGAGTAAATTTCATTTCTTCAGTTGGCGTAGGCATACTTTTTAAAATCCTCTTTGTGCGTTTAGGGCTCGCTTCCACTATTTTTTCAATTATTGCAATTTTTGTTTTCTTATTATGCGTTGGTTGAATTTGATGCAGAAATGAATCCTTTATCATACTATGAGAAATTTCTTCATTGATATTTGCAAGCTTGCGTCTTCGTGATCTTTCACTGCAATTGTCAATTTGTTTTGCGGGCTGACCCACTTTACCAGTTTCCTTAGCGGTTATTGACAGCTTCTTAAAAATCAGATCATTTGTTAGCCATTTTTCGTTGCGTAAGTAAAACGTTTTCTTGTTTCTAGAACATTTAAGGTACCGTTTTCTTAATGTAAATGAAAAATTTTTATCTTATGAATTTTGATTTCTTGTTCGTTGCATAATTTAAAGAATTGATTATTAATTATGTGTAACACAAAATCTTTTTCATCTTTCTGTTGAGGAATATCTGCGAGAACTTTATAACTGAACTTAGCCATTGTTTAAACAATAATGAAGGTAAAATTATGAATGCATGCATTTTTATACTCTTGATAAAATTTTTTTAAATGATCTTTTGTTACCACTTCTTGGAAACATAAAAACCCTTTTTTAAATACAAATTTAATCTTTTATTACAATTTCTTTGAAACATATAAAAACCCCTGTTTTCACACTTTTTAAAAGGATAACATACCGGCAATAAGTTAACAGGTAACATGAAGGTAATTTTCACGTAAAATATAACTGCTCTTCCATTTTTTTAAATTAAGTTGCAATTTTCAGGTAATTAAACTATGTAGTTTATGTTGCGGCTATTTACTAATGTTTAACCTTTTAACTTACTCAAAAATCTAACGTGTTAGCCTATTTATGTCGCCTATTCGTTTTGCAGCATCCGTTCACCCACAATAAGTTTATAACAATGGCAATACCTTTACCTTCTCAAAATTAATTGATAACCTGACGTGCTAGATAATTTATGTGGCCTGAACTGCTTTATTTGTCGAAAATTCTTTAAGATGCACCTTCTTTAATTTCAGTAATGTTTCCTTGCAGGACTTATTTTTTGAACCGAATATCTTACCTTGGGTCACAGAAATTGCTGTAGTTCGCAAGATCGTATCCAGATGTGTGCACAATGGGGTATAGAAATGTAGGTTAGATTCTGGACTACAAGAGAGTATATATTTTTTTTGACGCGTTTTGACGGGCAGGACTTACGTTCTATAAAATAGGAAATTTCCGGGAAATTTTGACATTAAAAAAAAAAAAAAAAATTAAATAGTTCTACAGGTCGCAGAGTTTAATGCTTTAAACCACGTATAGCTAATAAGATAAACTAATACACAAAACTTATTCTGTCAAAAAATCTTGAAAAACAAAGAAGTTATGAGCATTTAAACTTCAAAAGTTTACTCAGAAATTCAAATCTATAACCAAATACTGACAAAGTCCATTTGGGACCACCCTGTTCTCAATGAAATAGTTGAAATAGGGTTGAAATTTTTTGGCTCCCGAGGTTCACTAGTATTTACTTTCACGTGAATAAAAAAATTTCAAAATCGGAGAACATAAAAAAAAATATTTTTGGCCGCCTTCTCAAAATATGAACCAGTGTGCGGCGTCAGGGGGAAGCTGTTCACGACCACTTTCTTTTACCACTATCTAGCCATTCAGGTCCTTGGCACTGCTATCAACCACCTTGACCTTAAAAGTGGGGGATGTAGGGAATCAAAGGGGGAGTAGGTAGGATTATAGATTATATATATATAGGATTATATTATATATATTATATAAAATTGTTGTAGTGCTTTGCATTACTCAAGTAAAAAAAAAAAAAAAGTTTATAACTGCTCTTGTTTTTTATGATTTGAATTTTTTAGTTAAATATCTGTTGTTGTTTTCTATAATCATACATACATTTTAGGTACATCTTTTTTATTTACTATTTTATGTGTGCACTTGCGTGGACATTATTAAGCAATAATTATGGCGCTAACCTCTTTCAGATGTAAAAACCCAAATGCAACAAATTCGCGGAAAATTAAGGAATTTTCGGTTTACTTATTATGCATTTTAACTTTTAATTTAACTGAGAAGAAAGTACCTATGATGACAATAATTCTTATGTATAATTGGCTGTGCACATTTGTAAGTGGGAAATGAAGCGTCGAAAATTGTAGTTGTGCTATGCGTTACTCCAGTTTTTTTTAAGAAAAAAAAAAAAACATTTTTAAGACGGCAGACATCACTTCATAAGCCCTTTATTAACCTGTTTTATTTTTTTATAAATAAGGCTGATATATATTTAAACTATAGTTTTTATTCCCGCACTTTTTGGATTCCCGGGAAAGCGGGAAATAAAAATAAAATTCCCGGGATCCCGGGATTCCCGTCCAAAATGTTGTATTTATTTATTTACTTATTTCTCCAATGAAACTAATATTTCTAATTGGCTACTACGCTTAACATAATTAAACCTGGTATCTACTATATAACCAAAACGTAAAAAATTTAAGATTCAAATTATTTTAAGACACTTAAGAGGTTATATTGATGCTAATAGGATAATATAAATCAATATACGTATATATATTGTCAAATTAAGAGCTTATTTGCATAATTAGAATGAAAGTATTAAATTGTTAACAAAAAAACTGTTAAAAATAACACAATTAAAAGACCTACATAAGCATGATGACAAAAAAAGGAAGGTAGTTCAACTCTCTTTTTATTACCATAGTTTATTGACATCATGACAATTTGTGCTACCAATAAAAAATACATAACGCGAGGCAGAATTTTATAAAGCACAAGTCAAAAATTCCCCTAAAAAAGGATCTTCACATACTTAGTTACATACATACATATTTTTTTTTTTTTTTTATTATTTATTTATTGAATCTTCATATATTAAATATGAACTAACAATAATTAATCAAATCTTATACTAATACTTTATTTTTGTCCTGCCAATGCTAGACGAAAATTTTTCTCCTCACTGTTTCTGTTCACATATGTAGATGTTTAGCGGTCTTCCCTTCGGATGAGTCCTGCGGTATCTCTTCTCCTTAATCTAGAGTGTCCACTGTCATTTAAAATATTTCGAGCAAGTGGATTTGGGTGCGACTCAAGCCTTTTTAAATATTTTGCTGCGTACTTCGTTATAATAGTTTGTAATTCTTTGGGTCAGCTTTCACAAAGAATTTCAAACAATTGTCGCTTTGGCTGTTCAGCACTGTAGGGCACCTTTAAAAGATGGTATATGCTCTTGTAGACAATTGTAATTACAACCGCTCATATGAGTGGTTATAATTGTAGGGAGTTGGGTTAAGTAGAAAGAAATAAAAAGAGATAAACTTAATTATTTCTTTGCCAAGTAAGAGTTAAATCTAAAGACTTGGATGGTAATTACCTTTTAGTTTGGGGTTGGGTTTCCACCGTAGGTTCATGTGAGGGATACTGGGGGAAGTATTTGATGGGTTGTAATTCCAAATAAAACAGATGAGCCGGTGTAGTTGTAGGTAGGTAGGTACACTATTTATTTTATATTTTAATTTTAAGGAAGTTGTTTTTAGGTTTAACTTTTAGTAATTTATTTTTAGGTTAATTTTAAGTACAGTAATTTTATGTTTAAGTAAATTATTTTTATGTTTAATTAAGTAAACTTTTTAAGTTAATTAGGTATTCAAAATAAATTATTTTAAGTTAGGTTAAAAATAATTTTGATTTAAGCAGATCACTGTAAGGTTTAATTAAACTGAACACTTCTGTTGCTAAGGGCACAATGAACGAGCTCACTACAAAATCTTTTTTTCTAAAACCGTCTTCGTGGCGCAAAAGCCGAACCGGTTTTGGAAAAAATCCGTAAGTACTAAACGTTACCAATTCAATCGTATTATAACCTACTCATTAATGCCATCTATACTTCAAAATGGGCATAATATTATGCAAATTTACAGTGTAACTTAAAATATACGGTACAATACAATCTTAATTTCAGTGTTTTAAATTCATATCTTTTTAATTCAAATTTAATTCATTAAATACATTTAAAAAAAACAATTGGTATAGAAAAATATCATTGAACAAATTATTAATTAATATTGTCTAAACGTGAGTTTAGACATGGCGCCGGCCTTGGACTTCGCCAGGAGATGCGGTGTCGAAGTTGAAGCACAAAACGTTAGCCAATGATTTAATAGCCTCTGCCAGCACTCGCCCGTCTGGTTTGACTTGTTGTGTGCTGGCTGGTTGTGCCGCTGGTTGCTGAGTGGGTTGCTGAGTTGGTTGTTGGCGCTGGCGTCGTCGACGTAGCTGACGACGTTGTTGACGCTGTTGCTGAAGCTGGTGTTGGCGTTGTTGCTGACGCTGGTGTTGACGTTGTTGCTGACTTTGTTGCCGTGGTTGTAGCTGTTGACGTTGTCGAGTGGTGGACCTTGCTCTAGCCGAAGTTGTTCTGGCCGGAGTTGTCCTGGCCCGGGATGTTCTCGCAGGGGTGGCTCTTCGAGACGTTGAACTCCTAGGCCTTGCTTCGCCATGCTCGGAGCTGCTAGAAGTTGCCCTGACGGCCACCGTTGTCTCTTGCTGCCGACGTGGCAGATGCAGCATCGTATGGTGCAACTGGTCGCACCTTTTGCACGCCTCCATGGAGGTGCATGAGTTGAGGGAGTGGCTCCTTGCCAGGCAATTAAAACAGTAGCCTAGGTTTCCTACCACTTCTCGCCTCCTTTCTACCGTCATCGTCTTAAATTTGCGACAGAATACTAGACCGTGGTACCCCCGGCAGAGTACGCAATAAAATACTTCCAAGTCCCTCGGTTGGCGACTATTGCTTCCAGATCTTCGGCTTGGACTTGGCACTCTGGTCGATGTAAGCCTGCGGTTGGACCTGTGACTGAAGGAAAGAGACACCAAAGGAAACAAATACATTTTTGTTAGTAAATTATAGAAAATTTCGGATGGAATGGGGAGAGAGGCTGTGTTGGAGTAGTGACTACGGGAAAGGTAAAGGTTAAATGAGAGGATATGATTAGTCATGCTGAAATAGGAGAGAAAATAAATATTAGGCAAGGTGAACAATATGGTTAACGCAAGTTGTCAGTTGGCCATGAACGGCAAGTAACACAGTTTCACTATGGGCCTGGTTATTATTCCCGCGGATGTGCGCACCTGTGCTATACGTGCGTTTTCGTCAGACCCGCTGAAGGTTTTTTCTATCCTACCCAGACGCCACTCGTGCGGTGGTAGCAAATCATCCATTACGACCACCTCGCCTACTTGCCTGTTTGGCGCGGTGTTTTGCCATTTGTAACGCTTATGCAGGGATTTTAAGTACTCCTCCTTCCATCGGATGGAGAACTGGTGATGGATTGCCTTTAACTTTTCCCATCTGTTTATGACCGAGATACTTTGGCAGGGTTGTTCGGGAAATGCCATTAAAGGTGCACCCCTTAAAAAATGTCCCGGAGTTAGGGCTGTCAAATCAGATGGGTCTTCTGATAGGGCCGAAATTGGGCGAGAGTTCAGGACCCCTTCAATTCGAGCTAATATGGTAGAGAATTCCTCGAAGTTAAATTTCTGAGCACCTGCTATGCGCTTGAAGTGAAACTTAAAGCTTTTTACAGCGGCTTCCCACAAGCCACCCATATGAGGAGCGTGGGGTGGTATAAATCTCCATTCAAACCCGTGAGCTAAATACTTTTGTGATACATCTGCCGCTGCGTTTCGCAAAAATGTAGCAAATTCGCGTTCAAGAACCCTACTGGCGCCCAGAAAGTTTTTCCCGTTGTCCGATGTAACCCTATGGGGGAGGCCCCGCCTCCCGACGAAACGAGCAAACGTGGCCTGAAACGCTTTAGAGGAAAGCTCAGAGCACGCTTCCAAATGAACAGCCTTAGTGCTAAAGCATACGAAAACGCATACGTACCCTTTTTACTTTATTTTTTCCTATAGTGTGCCATAAAAAGTGCAAGCGAGTGTATGACAAACCTTTACTTATGGGAATAAAGTTATGTATATTCCATGAAACTTCCCAACAACCGGTCTGTTCGTGTATTAACAATGTAAAATCGACAAAATAATCTTACTGGAACTAAATGTTATGTATATTCCAGGAAACTTCCCAACAACCGGTCTGTTCATATACTATGAATACTCATCGTCCAAATAGGCAAAGAAATTTGAGTTTAAAGAGCATTAAAATATTAATTAAGTAACAAAAAATTTAATTGCGTTTTTTTGTTTAAAACAAAATAATTTAGCTTGTAGAATTGTTGCTGGGAATTGTCAATATTTTAAATAATAAACTAGCACATTGGTTGAAATGGCAAAGGTTTTTGATAAGTTATTTTTTTTTTTTTTAATTAAAATTAAAAACATCATTTATTGGAAAAAAATACCTATTCACTATTTTCAACTTTTTAGTAATCACTATAATTATTTTTGTAATATGTGCAAAATCAACAATTTGTTTGCTTGATATTAAGAATTTGGTATCTATTTGGGATAAGAGACAATTTTAAATTTTTCCTGAGTTTTATTAAACAAAAGCATTTATTTTAGAAAAAATTGTATTTTATTATAAATTATTTTATAACATTTTGATTGTTAATAAAGAACAAAAGTTATTTCCGCCTTTATGACCCACAGCTTCTTTGTATTTTTATGTTTATAGGCCTTTTCCTTAGGATTCCTTTTGTTTGTGGCCGACTGTTCGTTTTCCAGGTTTTTTCCTCTTCTTTTTCCCTCATGCAATAACTCTTGAGTATGAGTAATGTGTAAGAGAATATTGTTCCAATTTCTCCTTCTTTATGCTTGCAGGCTTTAGTAACTATTTTTCCACAATTTTATTCAACGTATTAAACAATTGAAAAAAAAAAGAGTTTAAACAAAAACTTCACTGTTTGTTGTTTATATTAACGCAATTATTTTCCCCTTTTTTTTTTTTTTTTTTTTTTTTTTTTTTATTTTGGACACTTTATTACTTTAAGGTTTTTTTTCCAAACTTAAAAAAAAGAGAACGCAATAACTTTCACGGATATGTAAATAAAGAGTACGCAAGTAAAAGTATGAGTCGGAACGTACGAATGTGCCTAATGATCTTGCTAACCGTGTATTGATTATGGGGTGGGTTTTACATTAATCGAGAGAATCCAAGCAATTTTTATTATAAGATCATAAAAAATGCATTTAAAAGTGTAAGTACGAGTTTAAGAGAGTTAATAAGGAATCGATTTTATTCAACTATTTTAATTTCATTTGCCCCTTTTCTTTTAATAAAGAGCACACTCTGTATAAAGGGACACAATTTGAGTTAATAAAATAAGCACGATTTATTAAAAAATTAGATTTTCGTAAAAGGCAAAAACTCGATAAAATTTTATTTTAAAATTGTTTACTTTCCCGAAACGTTATCAACCTTTTTTTTTTTTATTTTCTAATATAATATGATTAAATATTAATATTAATATTTTTATTTTGTTACCTTATTCTTTTTTGGTTGACTGTTGGCTTTTTGTTTGTTGAATCGTTCCAGTTATAGTCAGAATGCAATAAGAGAATTCGCTCAAAATATAAATAAATTTTCTCTTATGCATTAACTGACGAGTATTTGTGTATATATTTATAATAAATAAGGTTTGAGGGGTAAATAGCACAAGCAAAGATTTGCAAAGAGTATGTAGGAAAAACTTTTTTTTTTTTCTTATAGTATTATTTGTATATTACTCTAATTCCATCGAATGTAAGAGAAAACGATTAATCAACAATAACTTTGTTTCTTCTTTCCAAAATTTAATTTTATCTTTCCATTATATATGTAGGAAGCAATTTGCAATTTCCTTTATTTTATAAAGCCTTGCTCTCTTTTTTTTTCTGGCAAATTTACACTTTTTTATTAAATAGATATGCACATATGTAGGTATTTATATTTGTTTTTTCTTTTAGGTAGCACAATTAAATAAGGTTGTACTTTAGATGTTGGGTTCTATTAGAAACACTTTATTTGCTTTTTTTTCATTTTAGGTATTTTAATTAAAAAAAATTTTTTCTTTTGAGGATTTGATCATATGTTTAGCAACTTTTCATTAGGTTTTAGTAGGTAAATTTATTTAGAAATTTAAGAGTATTTATTGGTCTCTAGCGAGTTTTTTATTAGTTCTAAGTAGGTATATCAATTTATTGTTCTCTTGCTTTTTACCTTGCAACTACGATTTTGCAAATTCTCTTTTCTTTCCTTTGTTCTTTAATATTATTTTCTCTATATTTTTTCCAATTAACTAGGTATTTTTATTTTTTAACAAATTAGTTGCTTTAAATTTTAGGCTTACGATTTAGAAAGTCTTTTCACTCTATGATTTTCTTTTCTAAATTAACTTTTTCTTTTAAATTATGAATTTTCAATTTTATGTTTTCTCCGTTTTTTTTTTTTTTTTTTTTTTTTTTTTTTTTTTTTTTTTTTTTTTTTACAAATTTGTTTCCAATTCAAGAATTATGCCACTTTCATATTCATAGACCTAGGTACTTTTGTTTATTTTTAATTTAAGTTTTTTTTTTCACTACCGCCGGCCTAGTTTGCTTGTGCTTCAATTATCACTAATTATAAAAAGTTTAAATAAATGCACTTTACCTCATTATCGTGTTTGATTTTTGTTGATATTTACTTCGTTTCTTTGTTGTTATTGTAGAGATAATATTTTGTTAATGCGTGATGAGACCTTGAACTTCTTATTGTCTTCTTTGACCACTGGTTTTAGGCGAAGGACCATGTAATTCTTTGGGCCAGCTTTCACAAAGAATTTCAAACAATTGTCGCTTTGGCTGTTCAGCACTGTAGGGCACCTTTAAAAGATGGTATATGCTCTTGTAGACAATTGTAATTACAACCGCTCATATGAGTGGTTATAATTGTAGGGAGTTGGGTTAAGTAGAAAGAAATAAAAAGAGATAAACTTAATTATTTCTTTGCCAAGTAAGAGTTAAATCTAAAGACTTGGATGGTAATTACCTTTTAGTTTGGGGTTGGGTTTCCACCGTAGGTTCATGTGAGGGATACTGGGGGAAGTATTTGATGGGTTGTAATTCCAAATAAAACAGATGAGCCGGTGTAGTTGTAGGTAGGTTTTTTTTTTTATTTTTAATTTTTGTTAACTGTGCTCTTTTTATTATGTATAATGTTGTTACACCGAGATAATAAAAGAAAAAAGAATAAATATTTTTTTGCACAGATTATTTGTAAGTATGTATGTGCGTACATACATACATACATATGTAGGTATATTTTTTTACTTGTATTTTTTTTTCCTTAATATTTTTTTTTATTTTTTTTATTGTTCACTTTTATATTGAGCGTCCAAATTCGCTTGTTAAACTGATATTATTAACTAATTTATGTTAAAAAAAAAGAACCGTATGCGGAGTTAAAAGAAACACGTATTTTCTCATCGAGCACGACCGACTGAATCAATACATACATATGTATAACTATTTTAAAACGTTAATCGCCATAACGATTGGTTAATATAATAGTAAATAAAAAAGGTTTACCTAAAATTTTATAAAGCACAAGTCAAAAATTCCCCAAAAAAAGGATCTTCACATACTTAGTTACATACATACATATGTACAACTATTTTAAAACGTTAATCGCCATAACGATTGGTTAATATAATAGTAAATAAAAAAGGTTTACCTAAAATGTATGTATGAATATAAAAAAAAAAATACAATTCTTTAACTGAAAAAAAAAAAAAAAAAAAAATAAAATTCTGAAAAAACCAGAGAAGTCATATAAAATATTTTTTTCTTTCTTAAAACAAGCTCGTGTAACGCAAAGCACAACAACAATTTTCGACGCTTTATTTCCCACTTACAAATGTGCACAGCCAATTATACATAAGAATGACAGTTATCTTAAACTAGCTGTTAAACATTGCAGCAAAACGTTCAAAATAATAAAAAATAATAATATACATTCTATAGATGTCGAGCGGCTCTTGACCGAAAAGAGTGGAATTCGAAGAGAGTGGCAATTGCACAGATCCCCCCAACTTAAGACTTTATTAAAAGAGTGCACAAAAAGTTTAAGAAAATTACTGCAGTCTCAGAAAACGGCATCCTTGAAAAAATATCTTAAGGAACTGGATGCAACTCCACAATCAGACTCCTCATTATGGCGTGCAGCTAGAAACCTCAAAAGGCCAGTTATCTCTAAGCCACCTTTAAGAAACTTTAATGGAAGTTGGGCAAGAAATGATACAGAAAAAGGAAATCTATTTGTTAATAATTTGAAAAACGTATTTGTCCCTCATACATTACACATTACTGCTGTGGAGTCACCACCTGTTGATGTTAGAGCAACTGTTTCCCTAAGATTTGAGATAAGTGAAATCGAAAAGGCTATTTGTGATCTAAACACCAAGAAAGCTCCTGGATTTGACAAGATCAGTAACAAAATGCCTTTGGAACTACCTTGCATAGCAAAGAAAATTATTCTTTTTATTTTTAATGCTATTTTACGCCTTGAATACTAACTACCCTTAAGAAGTGAAAGTTTCCATAGTTACCATGATACCTAAACCAGGAAAGGATCACACAAAAGTTGAGTCATATAGGCATATAAGTTTATTATCTAATATATCAAAGCTGTTTGAGAAACTCTTAGTGTCAAAATTAATCCCAATTTTAAATGAAAATAGATGTATTCCTAACCATCAGTTCGGTTTTAGAAAAGAACACAGCACAATTCAACAAACCCATCGGATAGTAAACTCCATAAGAGAAGCGTTTGAAAAAAAAAATATTGTTCCGCTCTCTTTATCGATGTGTCTCAAGCGCAAAAGTTGAGTCATATAGGCCTATAACTTTATTATCTAATATATCAAAGCTGTTTGAGAAACTCTTAGTGTCAAAATTAATCCCAATTTTAAATGAAAATAGATGTATTCCTAACCATCAGTTCGCTTTTTGAAAAGACACAGCACAATTGAGTAAACGCCATAAGAAAAGCGTTTGAAGAAAAAAAAAATATTCCGCTCTCTTCATCGATGTGTCTCAAGCCTTATAAAGTCTGGCACAAAGGCTTATTACATAAATTGAAGCTAAACTTACCAGTAAACACACACAAGTTGGAAGAAAGCTACTTAGTCGGTCGTAAATTCATTATTAAAGAAGGCGACTTTTTAAGTTCTCCTCAGGCAATTGCCGCTGGAGTCCCACAGGCAGCGTTCTGGGTCCACTATTATACCTATTATGTACTTCAGACATGGCAACTAATAACTACACCCAAACTTCAACATTTTCGGACGATACAGCTTTCCTAAGCATGCATGAAAACCATCATGAAGCATCTCGTTACCTGCAGGAGCATATATCTCAACTAGAAATATGGTTAAAACAATGGAGGATAATGCGTACATATAACATTCACCTTGCGTCGGGATTCATGCCCACCTATTAAAATCAATAATCAAATAATACCTCAGCATTCGCATGCAAGATATCCCGGTATACATCTAGATCCCCGTTTAACGTGGAAATACCATATAAATGCAAAATTAACTCAAATGAAACTAAAAGCCATTCAAATTCATTGGCTTATTGGACGAAATTCTTTCCTAAGGCTCGATTGTAAGCTTCTACTTTACAATTATGGGGCACTGCCTAAGCGTCTAATATCGAAAATAATTCAAAGGCACCAAAACAAACATCTTCGAATAATCACAGCTGCTCTTTACTGATGTTTACTTACAATGTTCTTTTCTCTGCTTTATACCTGCGTTGACTTGCTAATGAATATCATTTATTTTTGTTGTTGTTTTATTGTTATTACTCATATAGAGAGTGGTTTTTGTTTTTTTCACCATTTTTTTTTTAATTTTTTTTTTTTTTTTTTTAACTTTGCGTAAACGGTGGTTCGCATAAAATGGTATCGTCATTTAAATCAATCATATTTGTATATTCCGTACAATTAAAGTTTATAAAAGATTTTTTATAAACTCTAAGTTCCGTTGGGTCGACAATATCTCTTCGGTAATGTAAAATCTTCTTTATAGCAATGTTTCGTTTTTCCATTCTATCATCAAACAACATAGATAGCAAGATATTTTCTGAGTGTGCAAAATATGGATTATCTTGAATTACTGTATTTACAACTCCAAGTAAATTCGGTGGTAAAAATCGTGTCCAAGTAATAAATTTAAAAAGTAATGTACTACCGTATGCGGCAGAGCTATAATACTTAACGTGTATACTTTTATTATATAGTTAGCCAGAATTTTTAAATTTTCAGTTGGATTATTAGTTGTCACATAAAACCGTAATAATCTATTGGCTTTGGTCAGCCAACGAGAATGTGCAATTGGCCCTGGTTTTATGTGAAACAAGTCCGCAGGAACCACACCATTAGAAATTGTATTGGCCATCAACATCAAGTACCTCGAATCAGTAGATAATTCTTCTGGATTTAAATCACCAGGAGGCATATTTTCCAAAGCGATTTTCTCAAAATCGGTTACCACCTGAAAAGAAAACATAAAAGCTAAAAAATAGAATGAAAAATGGTAAAGAATCAGCTATAAAAATTACATACCGGAAGATTTTCACAATCAGCAATTTTTGAGCTCAAGTTTCCGGTAGTTGATCGTGGTCCAGTGGTGGTTGATTTGTCTAAAGTGTCAAACAAATGTCTAAACGGAAGCTCGTTAAAGTGCAGAAGACACACAAACCAGTGCAGTGGTCTCTTTAACTGTTTTTCGAATAGTCGCAAAATTCCACCGTGTACGCCAGTATTTGTTGGTTCACCATCAGCGCATATGGCAATTAATGAATCGAGAGACAATTGTTTTTCTTGGAAGAATTCGATCAATTTGTTGACTTTGCTTGCCGCAGTTTCACTTTCTAGTTTTGTGTATCCTATCAATTGAGATTTTGGTTCCATCAAAACAACTAGATGAGGTTCTTTAACCATCCTTGGATGTAACTTCTCATCAATTTTTTCTACAGTTAGAGCATCATCTTTCCTGCCGTCGAATGAAAATGATATCAAATTCGAGCCATCATACCGCTTACGAAGTGCGTCTTGTCTCCATTTTTCTCATTCTCTACGAAGTTTACTTTTATCCATGATGACAAGATTGTCATGAGCATCTTTTACGCCAAGGTCTTCCATCAGAGCTGTTGCCAATGCTGATCCCATTCTATCATGCACACCAAATCTGTCACACATCATTGCATAGTTTTTAGTATTGTATCTGGGAGTGTATGTTTGTGGTGGTAGAACTAATTCTGAACCTCCTCTCACATCAACTTCAATTTCGTCATAATGTGGTTCGTATGTAGGATCGTTGCTCACTGGGATTGTTGGTATAGTCGTTGGAATCGTCTCTTCACTTCCACTATCGTGTTCCGATATCGTTTGTATTCTGTCATTATATTGATCGCGCATGAAATCTTTTAAGTTTTCTGGGATAGATCCACATGAGCAGTCGTTTTCTTTCAAGTTGCATTTACATTTTCCAATGTTGAATAATTGGTTTGTTGATTCTACGAATTTTTTGAATTCTGTTGCGCGTTTTACTCGTTGTTTATCTGCATTACTATATGCGTCAAGCAAATTATTCAATTTTCTAATGATGCTACCTTTGAGTATAACTTCAATATTAAGTTGATTCCAAATTTCTAACAATCTGTCTGCTACTTGGGGAGTAAATCTTTTATACGAAAACATTTTGCTTTGGGCTTTTGAACGTTCGTCCAGGAAAAAATAGTACTTCAATATATCTCGTTTAGTTGACAGATTTATATCAGGTAATTCACAGGCAACGCCAAAAGAAAAAACATCATGAGAGACGAAATGTTGCAAACTACTGCGTTGGGTATCTGTTGGATTTTGCGATGAACCAGGCTCTGAATCCATTTTTTAAACCGTCACTAAAAGAATTAAATATGTTTTTCATAGAATAATAATATAACTATTAACTATAATAGTTAGCAATGTTTTTACACTTACCTTTAAATCTTTTCTAAATTTCAAAATAGTTTGATTATTTGTTAGTTATTTCAAGTAACACTTCACTGAAATGACGCTCAAACAAAACTAGCATACACTAGAATATTATAAACAAACAAAAATAACAAACAAAAATAAAGAAGTCTATAAAGAAACTAAAAACAAAAAGAAATAAACAAACATAACACAGGGTGTGCACCCTGTGAAAAAATATGCCAATAATGTAAAGCGGAAATCAGTCCAGTCGTAACGTAAGGTTCGTAAGCTTCGTAAGTCAAAAAAATTGAGCCAAAAAAATGGCCATGAAAGTAATATTATTGGACAAAATCATGAAAAAAATGGAAAAATGCTCCAAAATTTGGTCAAAAATGCCCGTAACTTTTGAACCGTTGGACCAATGTTGGAGATTTTTTTTTGTAAATCGCCTACTGGCGATTAAACCCGATCGATAGTTTTTGAGTTATGGATGTGAACGTGTAGGTAATATTTCATACGAACGTCAATTTGGGAAAAAATCTACCAACAAAAAGTAGGGGACTCGATTTTAACGATAGAGGTATGGTTCCTTCGGCAAATTTTCATGGAATAACCCATAGAATACGGAAATCATATGGAAATTGGTGAATTTTTTCACTCCCTACAAATCGACCCGCCCTAATATACATATATTTTTTACTGATTCCATTGTTCACTTTTATATTGAGCTTCCAAGTTCGCTTGTTAAATGTTATTATTAACAAATTTATGTTAAATAAAAAAAAAAAAAAAAAAAAAAAAAAATCGTATGCGGATTTATACAAATGTTTAGGATTTCAGCGATTATTTTCTTTAGGTTTGAAAAAACTTGACTAGAAAAAAATTCTTTCATTTATAGTGGATGTCTAATTTCTCCTCTTCCCGGATTTCTCTAAACATATAAAATCTTCCATTATACCATTAGATTCCTGTTTTAATTATTTTAAATGTTTAACACTTCTAATTGTTTCGGTCAATTCTGTTAAAAGATTTATATGAGATGATTTGAGGAGAAACAAATTACTAAACACATTTATACATATAAAAAGCACATGGAAAAATGCTGTTGACAGCAAACACTTATTTAAAATGAAGAACACTGAACAATTTCTTTCGACACGAAACAAATTATTAAAAACTCAAAATATATGGTATAATACTACAAAAAATTAAAAATTAACCGGTTTAATCGTTAATGGAAAATAACCAATTTTAAAGATAGTAATTAAATTAACGGTTAACTGAATAAATATCCTATTCATAAAACACTTACCAAACTCTGGCTAATGCTTTGTTCAAACTTGGGTTTTTAAACGCGTTTAAGCAAAATCAATGCCGTTCACATTAAATTTCAGATGATTAAAATGGCAGTTGATTAATAAATAAAATACAACAAACAAATTTATACTTCTTTGAAGTATTATAAATTGATCAAAATGCTTGAATAAAGTTATCGGAAGAATATTTTAAACATATTAATGTTGAAATTGTGAAAATTTTTGGATTATTTAAAAATCATTAAGAAGAAATCGTGGTCGATTGTACACGTGCGTGGTTCGTTTACTGTGGCCGATGCTACATCATACTCAGTTTTAGTTATGCTCAGAGGATTCTATGTGAAGAATGAAATTATTAAGTTTTAAACAAATCAGTGATTAGAGGTTAATCGAGTTCGAGATGCTTAAACAAATGCAGAAATAAAAAAAAGAGTCGATGATAGAAAATACCTAACGGCTAAACCTATTACTCGTACGCGATCCCTCTCACCATCTGTTTTTAATAATACGGTTGATACACTAACAAATATAAAACCTTCAAGCATTGCCTCAACGGCAAAAACAATTTTAATAAGTGATAAAAATATTAACCCTCAATCAGGCACAATAGAAAACTCTGTATCACCTTCGGTGTCTAATAATACGGTTGATTCGAATACAATAAAAAATATAAAACCTGCAAGCGGTGCCTCAGTGGCAGAAACGATTTTAACAAGTGATGAAAAGATTACCCCCAAATCAGGCATGATGGAAAACTCAGTATCACAGGTGAAAAGCGGTCAAAAGCCTCAAGTACAAGTTGGAATGGATAGGTACATAACAGTGCTAAAACGGGGTCACAGCCCAACTTCTTCTGCAGTTGCTTCTGTCCCAAAAGTTTTAAAAGAGGGTACAGCTGATAGAATAAGTTCTCAAAATCGGTTTGCAATTTTGGAAGAGGAATCCTCGGAAGCACAAAACGTTACAAAATCTTCTAAGCCACCCCCGATATATCTTAGAGAGCAAAACTCAAGTGATTTAATAAAGAATTTGATCTCGGTAATAGGTGAAAATTCTTTTTATGTAGCTGCAATAAAGCGTAGTAGTATAAATGAGACAAAGATACAAGTTAATCGTGAAGATGATTTTCGTAAAGTAATAACTAAATAAGAAGCATTAAATAAAAACTTTTATACCTACCAACTGAAGAGCAGTAAAGGTCTTCAGGTAGTGATAAAGGGCATTGATTCATGCGTAGACCCAGGTGAAATAAAAACGTTTTTAGAAGAGAAGGGCTTTAAAATTAAAAATGTAGTTAATATTAAAAATACATAGAGAAAAAAAATCCCCAGCCACTATTTCGAGTGGAGTTAGAACCCGGCGACGCACAGTGGCGCCATTTGAGTTTTTTCGTTGCAAAAATCATATCTTTTGAACCGAATAAGATAATTGAACAGTTTAAACAGCATATGATAGATAACTGTTCAGCCTATGAAATGAGCGTTTGGAAAGGGTGCTACGCTTTGTAGGGGCCTACTTATGGGTTATCAAAGTTAAAATTAGTAGAAAAATCAATTTTATGGTAACTAAAAAAAATTATTTTTACATTTTTAGATTGTTTTTATTTTTTTTCTTAAGGGTTTTATGTTTTAAATTATTACCCAACAAATTTATTTTTTCAATTTTCTGTAAAATATTCATCACAATTCGTAAGAGAAGGTATATCTAAAAGACTAACCATTTCTAAACTATAATTATTTTGTAACTCTATTCGTGACTTCACATGCCGCAGGGAAGAAATAAGTGGATCGGAAGATGCTGCCAACATGTTGAAGAGGTCCTTATTTTGCCTTACCCTTGATGCTTTGAATGTGTTCTGCAATCTATATTTTTTATAAAATTTGTTAAGAGACTCCTGTGCTTCTTCAGAAAGCTCTCCAATTGGCAAAGACTGGTACTCAATTTTCACGATTTGATTGTCAATTCCAATGATTCTAGTTACTGCCTCATCATTTTCAAAAAATCTCCTAGAAGTGTTTCCATCGTTTGAGTTACCGTATCCGTGCTTGGCACAGTCTACTTTTAGTCCAACGTGTTTAAAAAAAGCATCCTGTATTTGCTTCTTTCTGATCTTTTCCTTATCCTTTATTGATGTATTTTCATCGAAGTTTTCCTCCTCTTGTGGTAGGGTATATGCCAGTTTTAGCAAGAATTCCATACACCTTATCCTTGCGTGCAATGGTGACATTCCATATTCGTAATTCTCCTCATTTGTAGAATCGTTTAAATTACCAAAGTTCTTCTGACAAATAATAATATAAAATCGATAAAAAAAAATATAAAAATAAAACGAAAAAAGGGGTTTAAATAGGTTTTTGCTAAATTTTTACCTCCAATATAATTCTGTCTATATATATGTATATGATAACTAATTGAAATATATTATAATGAAGCAGAAAAAGATACTAATCTTAAACTCTTTACAACTAATTATATAAAATTGAGATGTAACATATTATATATGAAATAAATTGAATTGAATTGAAAAAAGTTCTTCTGACTCTTTTTGCAAATCGGGCATGACATTGTTGAGGTTGTTCCTGTCAGTTCGTAATTGCATTCAATATATTTTCCTTCTCCAATTTGCAGCTTTGTAGGCTTAATCTTGCTTATTTGTTCTTCAATGTCCTTCACCGTAGTCCTTATGAGTTCTACCGATTCCCTTGCAAACTGAAACATTATTGGTCGGCAATAATGCACTGATGACGGACGTGGATTTTTCCAGTGTAGGGAATCATCCGATTTTAGCCGCAAAGGAACAACAGATGCCATAAACATATTTCCGTCCGATATTGTAGCGTCATCGGAAGATATCCTTTGCTTATAAACGCTTTGTCCGGATGATCCATCGCAGCCCCATTTGCTGATCACTGTCAACTTCTCAGGAAGAATTTTCACTTCCGTGAAAAACTTTGGTGTGGTTGACTTTCTAAACAGTTCAAATAATTTTAAATTGTTCAACGCCATGTTTTCAGTACTTAAATTGTTTAATGGTTTCAGTAATTGTTGCGCCAACTTTCAGGCGTAGACTAATCCAGGCATTATGCTTATTTTGCAATATATAGGCTTATGCTACCAAGCCTAAAAATTTACCTGTTCTCTGCATACATATGGATTTAGGCTGAATAATGCAATTTTGATATTATGCACGTGTCCAAATAAGATTTGTGCCTACCTGTAGGGACCATAAGTCAATATTGTTCCTGACCATTTGTACGCCAAAGTATTGTTTATGTGAGGTACGTACCTGCTAATTTCAATGAGTAGTTTTTTTCAAACTATTAGATCAAACTACTGTCCGTCAAAACATATAAGGGATGGACGCCATACAATTTCTGCAACCATGTCTTTTTAAACTTTTTTACCTCTAGAAGCCAAACGGGCACTTACGGGCAGATAAAACTTTTTGAATTATGTAAAGAAATAATCAAAGAACAGGTTTTGCAAATATGGAAAATATAGAAAAATATAGTTTTTTTTTTATTTTCCGTCAAAGTTGAAAAATAGTGAAAAAACGGATAGTTTTTAAATAGTGATTTACCAGGAGAAACACAAAGCAAACAGTTAATTTTTTTTTTATCATTATACATTTAATAAATACATCAATCAATACAAACAAAAAATAAGGCGATTCGTTACCTATTTTTCGTGATATTACACCTGAAATCGCAACAAATTGACTAAAAATTGTGTGTTTTTTTGAAAACCGAAAGTCGGTCAACTTTGAACGGTTATATCTTCTAAACTAAAAATGTGATATTATTAAGAGTGGCATATTTGAAATCGTTGAAAAGTTTCCTATAACATGGGTTTATTCAAAACTTCGTCGGCACTCATGAAAATTTTGATTTTTGCAACCTCGCTTGCTCTACGGGCGCCACTGTGCGACGTTAAGCTTAAAAAAAAACGAAACTCATCCCATTTACAGTCTGAAATATATCCTGTATAGGAAAATAACGATAGAGGAGCCGCATAAAAGGAACGGTCCCGTGCAATGTTTAAACTGCCAAGAATTTGGTCACACTAAGGCATACTGCCATTTAACACCTGTTTGCGTTGTATGTGGAGAATTGCATGGTACAGCTCTCTGCGATAAGTCTAAAAACGACCCCAATGTAAAAAAATGAAGCAACTGTGGTGGTAATCACACTGCCAACTATAGAGGATGCCCTGTATACTCTATCGTCAAGCGCTCGGTTGGAACGAAACCTAATTCACCTCAAATTCAGGAAACACATCAAAATAATACTAATGACATTCAGGTACCGCAGCCTAGTAATAACAGAACATCCTACGCTAACGTCCTAAAATCAAACCATATGCCAATGCAAGGTGATTTGCCAAATGATGATGAGACCCCAGTTTCTAATTTAAGTCGTCTAGAAAAAACCATGGAAACACTAGTACAAACAGTAACAAACTTTACGAATACAATGGGTAATATGATGCAGGAAATGTTAAGAATGCAATCGATGTTATTGCAAGCTGTACTTAACAAGCCATGAATTGTTTAAAAATTTGTTTTTGGAACGCAAACGGCATTCGCCAACATAAAAATGAACTAGAATATTTTCTTAAAAGTAAACAAATTGATGGTTTCTGAAACTCATTTGACCTCAAGAAATACGTTTAAAATTAATGGTTATATATTATACGATACCAAGGACCCTCGAGATAGAGCTTGTGGAGGTTCTGCTATTTTGATAAAAACCCGAATCAAACACTACTTAATGTGTGATCATCGTGAAGATTATCTGCAAGCAACGAATATTTGTGTTGAAGAGCTAAATCGAAACTTTGTACTTTCATCTTTATACTCTCCACCTAGATTTTCAATATCAGAAAGCCAATATTATAAATATTTTAAATCATTAGGACCCTGTTTCCTAGCCGCTGGCGATTACAACGCTAAACATACCTTCTGGGGTTCACGGCTCATTACACCAAAGGGTCGTGTTTTGTATAATACAATGTCTAAAATGGATTTAAATGTGGTCGCGAGTGGACAACCAACTTATTGGCCTACTGATCAGCAAAAAATTCCAGATGTCATCGATTTTGGCGTGGTTAAAAACATCCCCGCAGAAACGATTCACGTTGAAGCTTCTTTAGAATTATCTTCTGATCACACACCTACAATTCTTACCATATCAAACCCTTATAGAATTGTATCTCCGTCTGGTTACTTAGTGACGTCAGCCACACAAATAAATTGGTTAAAATATAAAAAATATCTCAGTACCCACTGCACTGAAAATATTCCGCTTAGAACACCGGAGAATGTGAATCTTTCTATTGTAAATTTTGACAATTATCTCAAACTAGCTGTTCAACATTCTAGCATAGCCCGCAAAAATATCAAAAATAGTAAAATATATTCTACTGATGTCGAGCGTCTCTTGACTGAAAAAAGGAGAGTTCGAAGAGAGTGGCAATTGCACAGATCCCCTCAACTTAAAAATTTACTAAAAGAGTGCACAAAAAGGCTAAGAAACTTACTGCAGTCTCAAAAAACGGCTTCTCTGGAAAAATATCTTAAGGAACTTGATGCAACTACTCAATCTGATTACTCATATTTTTTTTTTTTTTTTTTCTCATTATTTATTTATTGAATCTTCATATATTAAATATGAACTAACAATAATTAATCAAATTAATCATTACTCATATGGCAGCTAGAAATCTTAAAAGACCAGTTATCACTAAACCACCATTAAGAAACTTAAATGGACGTTGGGCACGAAATGGCATAGAAAAAGGAAATATTTTCGTTAATCATTTGAAAACCGTATTTACCCCTCATACATCTTTCGATACTGCGGTCGAGTTACGACCTGTTGCTGTTAGATCAGCTATTCCACTAAGGTTTGAAGTAAGAGAAATCGAGAAGGCTATTCATGATTTAAACCCCAAGATAGCCCCTGGTTTTGATAAGATCAGTAACAAAATGCTTTTGGAGCTACCCAGCATAGCAAAGAAAATTATTCTACTAATTTTTAATGCTATTTTACGCCTTGAATACTACCCACAAGAGTGGAAAGTATCCTTAGTTACCATGATACCTAAACCAGGAAAGGATCCCACAAAAGTTGAGTCTTATAGACCTATAAGCTTATTGTCTAATATATTAAAGCTTTTTGAGAAACTTCTAGTGTCTAAATTAACGCCGATTTTAAATGGTAACAGATGTATTCCCAATCATCAATTCGGTTTTAGAAGAAAACACAGCACAATTGAACACACTCATCGAATAGTAAATGTCATAAGAAAAGCCTTTGAAGAAAAAAAATATTGCTCAGCACTCTTCATCGATGTGTCTCAAGCTTTTGATAAAGTCTGGCATGAAGGTTTACTACTGAAATTGCAGCAAAACTTACCAGCAAATATACACAAGCTGTTAGAAAGCTACTTAGTCGGTCGTCAATTTATTATTAAAGAAGGCGAATTTTTAAGTTCTCCACAGCCAATTAACGCTGGAGTCCCACAAGGCAGCATCCTGGGCCCTCTATTATACTTAATTTATACTTCGGACTTGCCAACAAACTGCTACACCCATACCTCAACATTTGCGGACGACACAGCTTTTCTAAGCGTACACGCAAACTGTCAAGAAGCATCTCGTTATCTACAGGATCATATATTTGAACTAGAAAGGTGGTTAAAAAAATGGAGGATAAAGATCAATGAGCAAAAATGCGCACATATAACATTCACATTGCGTCGGGAAACATGCCCCCCTATTAAAATAAATAATCAAATAATACCCCAACACTCGCATGTAAAATACCTCGGTATACATCTAGATCGGCGTTTAACGTGGAAATGCCATATAGAAGCGAAATTAACTCAAATGAAACTAAAAGCAATCCAAATTAATTGGCTTATTGGAAGAAATTCTGTTCTTAGTCTCGATTGCAAACTTCTACTCTACAACTCTATCTTAAAGCCAATTTGGTGCTACGGTATTCAGTTATGGGGCACTGCCTCGGCTTCTAACATCGAAAAAATTCAAAGGCGCCAAAATAAACTTCTTCGAATAATCACAGCCGCCCCCTCACAGTGTGAGATTTAGTCAATCTAGCATCTCAAAATTAATTTTTATATGAAGGTTTAGAGATATCAACTTGAAATTTGGCACGATCGTTAAGGAGATCATAAGCTTCAATATGGTGAAAGATAACTAGTTCCAACTAGTGTCAAAGGGGACTAGTTCCGAACTATCCTCAAAAACACTAGTTGGGGACAATTTTTTTTACACATTTATATTCAAAATTTCTTCTTTTTTTCTCTTCTACCTAAAACTTCTCGATATATTGATATAAATTCCCTCATACAACCATTTCTATAAAATGCTTCAAGTTTCGAACTTTAGTTTTCGATGATTCTTTGCAAATGAGAAAAATAAAAAGTTAATGTTGTTTCAATGTTAAATTTATTGATATCTAAAACATAATAAAGAGGAAAAACTAAAAAATTCAACGAAAGTTCTTAAAAGAATGGAAAATATTCAAAATAAGATATTAATCAAAAACCAAAATAAAGAAATTATATACAAATTATACAAAAGTAAAAAGCGAAAAGTAGAAATAAAAAAAAATAAGAAATTTATTCAAAAATAAAAATTCCAGAGAGCTGCAAGCAAAGTTTTTTATGCTAAATCATCAAATTTATCATTTAGTTGGGTGTCAGACAAAAGTGCAATGACCTCAGAAGGTAAAGTAGAACGCTTGGTTTTTGGAGGCAAACGTAAACTTGCAATCAAAGGGTCTGACGTGATAAGCAACATATGCAATAAATCTATGTTGGTGCCAACTCGGGACGTTTTTCTTGTGAACAGTTCGCGATACTGTCTCGACTCTTTATTGCGTGCTTCTTGCGCTTCTTCAGAAAAGTTTCCTATGGGAAGAATGCACGAAGAAATGATAGCTCCTCCATGAAACAATATTTTGTGGACAGTTACTGGCATATAGTACCAAGAATATAAACTCAAATAAAGCTCTCTTTTTTCTGACGTAAAATTTTGGAACGCATCTATATTAATAAAATAGCCGCTGTTTATGCAAATAAGTATTACTCGAAACCGCTTGATCAGATCAGTATTTGTTTTGAAGTTGATGGTGCGTGATCAAGAGCAAAATCAACAGCAGAAATTTTTGAACTTAGCCAAATAGCAATGTCATGCATAAATCTTGCTTTATCACGATTGAAATTGGAAGCAAAGCTTTTTTATACGATCTTTAATTTTGGTATCGTCAACATCTTTTCCAAAAATTGATATAACGTGCTTTTCGACCGCTTCTGTTTTTTCGCTTTTCACCTTGCTCAACCAAATCCAAAATAGCTCTCGCGATATTTCACTCATACTAAAAAAAAGGCAAAAAATGGGCAGTATTTTATTTTTGAAATTTGTTTTGGGCACATTAACAAAGATTCTGCTGGCATTCCCATCACGGAACTCCGTGGGACTTGGAAGTTCTAGTCTATCAAAGATTTGAAAGCTTTAAAATTTGTCTTACCTTTTAGCTGGTTATAAAACAATTTTTTGAAAATACTTGAGTGCAAAAATAAATATTGTATAAAGCAAAAATTTTAAGTTTAAGTAATAACCTTCAATACAAAAAATATTTTAGGCCAAAAAAAACCACTCACAACTTCGACCTGATCACTCGAACATTTGTGATCAATGCAAGCTTGCAAATCAATTTTTACATGCTATGCAATTGCACGTGTTTGATAGCTGTTATCACGCCAATAACATTTTTTTATTCTCTTTTGTGTTTGTTTTCGTAACAATTGGGGTCTCTTCTCACGTAAAAAAAAATATGAGCGAGTTACGAAAACATTTTTTTTTTGAATTTCGAGATGCCAGATTGATTAAATCTCACACTGTGCCCCTGGTACTTCAAAAACTCAAATATCCACAAGGATCTCAATGTGCCATTAGTAAAAACTATGATAACGAAATATGCAGTAAAATATTTAAAAAGGCTGGAACTGCACCCAAATCCATTAGCTAGAAATATTTTAAATTATGGCGGCCACACTCGCTTAAGAAGAAGAGACACTGCAGCACTCACCCAATCAGATGAGCGATAAACACCTATATATGTAAACAGAAACCGTGATGACTAAATGTTTTGTGTTTGGCACTGGCAGGGACATAAAGCAAATATTAGGATAAGATTTGATTAATTATTGTTAGTTCATATTTAATATCTGAAGATTCAATAAATAGATAATGAAAAAAAAAAAAAAAAAAAAAAAAGATGCTTAAACGCGTTTAAAAACCCAAGTGTGAACATAGCATAACGATTTGCTAAACTCTTGTTAACGAGTTGCCAAACGTTTGCTTACTTGTGAAAACCAGCGGTTAATGTCAAACAGTTTAGTTTTTTATTTAATTTACTTTTTTTTTAATATTATTTTAACTTTAAAATTTTTTTAATTTGTATATGTAAAGGTAAAAACAAAAATAAAATGAAGTGACAAAACCAGCGAAGATTAATGCAAAACGTGTTGCATTTTTGAGCAATATACTTTGGCATCGTTAAAATTCCGATTTGATTTATTAAAAATTTGCAGAAGGATAAAAGTTTTTTATGAATTAGTTCTGTGCTAACAAGCTGGTAAGCTTAATCGGCATTCTAGTGAGCAGCTCGTTGTAAATAGGGTAGAAACTGTGGCTAACTTTTTGTTATGAATACGGCTGTAAATATTTAACTAAAATAACGAAAATTAAAAAGAACTTAATGCAATTTACAAAAAATTTCGTAAAACAGACAATTTTTTATTCGTAGATTATAAAAAAAAAAAATGTTTTTCTTTATTATTTTATTAAAACATTTCGTACATTATACTCAAGAATCTCATGGTGCGAAATCACGACAATGTGCGACAGTTTTTTTTATCTTTTTTATTCCAAAATATTTAACTTTACTTTGAGAGAATTTTTAAAAAATGTAAAAATAAAATTGTAATAATAATCAACTCATTAATCTCTATGACTGTTTTGGAGTTCTTTAATATTATAATTACTAATTATTATATTTTCAGCCCAAGAGTCTAGTGGAAAACAAGGAGTTTTAGGACCGACAAAGATATATTTAGCTGTGCAACCATCAAGTTCGAGCGGCCAGCCACCCCCACTGACACCTGTTCATCATTCACAACAACAACAAGTGAGTAGTTGTTAAAATGATTATTCATTGGTGTTAAATATCATATACACGTATATCGACCAATTCAATATTTAAGTATGTTATATTCAGTATTTTACATTCGGCTTCTTAAGTAGAAAATTTATTTTCCGTAAATATAAAATCAACGTTCAAATAGAACGACTTTGCATACTTAAATTTATTCTTAAATAGAAGATATTCAGCCCAATTATGAATAAAAAATCCCCGGGAGTTTTGTTCCCATCTTCCAGTTTTCGTATTTATTTTCAATTGTAAAAATGGGAAAAGGGAAAAACGCCCGGCGAATTTTTATTCACAATTGGGTTGAATATATTATTATTTACTTAAAAAGCTGGATTTAGTTCTCATTAATATTATTAAAATTTTTATTTACAACTTGCACATTTTCAATTTGAGAAAATTTTTATTTTTATAATATCATTCTTAATATTTTAAGTTAAAATAATTAAAAAAAAAAATTTTTGATTTGAATGTCAAGCGCTTTTTGCAAATAGACTAATTGATATAATGGTATTCAAACTATGTTTATTGTAAGTTTCGCATGTTTTCGTTTTTAGTTATGAAAGTTAAATACATACATTTTTAAGAGTTAAAAAAGCGGTTTAAGTTCATTCATACATACATTATTTTAAAATTTTTTATAAATTGTGTTCTTTTTTATATTTTCTTGATTAAAAGCATTATCAAATGTAAATTTAATTAAATGTAAAATAAATTATACTGGTTTTTTTTTTTTGGCATAAAAATAACAATTTGTGTATTGCAATCTCTGTTATACAATCATAGTCCCTGGAAAAGTAACCTTTTCGTATTAGCTGGATGATTATTTGCAATTGGCCTTTGTGTTGACAAAAAGCGCTCGCTAAATAAAATAATTGTTATTTAACATGCAATTTGTATACACAAACAAATCACAAAATTATTTGCAATGTCGTAACTCTATAATTAAAATATTCTGTAAATTGTAAAAGAAAAGTGGCCATTCAAGAAATCTTTAAAAAAAAATAATTTGAAGAGATTAACCATCGCAATTAGAAATTTAACGTAAATATAAAAAAGATTATATATACATATGTATATAAATATATTGATACAAACTATTTTGATAACACAAAGGCTTGTTCATTTTTTAATCATCTCATCTAATCACAAAAAAGGCTGCACAAAAAAAAACATACCTTTGATGTGTAGTGTTGATGTTTTGTCAACACAATAACAGTAGATCATATCTATATTAAATTATTGTTAATCTCTTCGAACATTTTTTTTAAAGGTTTCCTGGAATAAGTACTACAACTGATCCTAAAATAACTCAATAAGGTATGTAGGTTTGAACAATTATTTGGCCAATTCAAAGCAGATATTCAGTAGTAATTTATTGTACAATATTAACACGTGCAAAGTTTTTTTTCTTAGGCCCTAATCATGTACAACGCAGCGCAACGCCACAAAACTAACGCAACGCCAAAGAATAACATTGAAAGCACAAACAATGTCATAAATATTTTGTAATTTTGTTGTTGCTTTCTACAGAAATTCACATTGCGTTTTAAAATTTCAAACGCTCCATTGCTTGTGTCGTTGAAAATTTTAAAACGGTACATGAATTTCTGTTGAAAGCAACAACAAAATTACAAAATATTTATGACAATGTTTGTGCTTTCAATGTTATTGTTTGGCGTTGCGCTGCGTTGTACATAATTAGGGCCTTATAGTATTAAGAAAAATTAAAATTATCAAAGAATTTTATTTCCTTGAATGGCATTTTAATTGAAGTATTCATGCGAAATTATGATCATTGAAAATAAAAATATGATAACAAGAATTTTGATAAAGAGAAATTAATTTTCGTAGTTTTAAATTAATTTTTAACTTGTGTTCATATTGTAAATATTAAAACAAGTAAATTTGTTATCCCAATTTATGCGAATTTTTATTAGACATTTTTTCCCCCAAAAGGATTAACTTTTATTTTAACATGCTTTGTATTCCCTGCACTACAAAAAAATATATATGGGCATTTCCATTGTGACGTGATATTTGTACGATAAAATGTAAAAAATAATATGAAGAAGTCAAATTTGTAAAAGGTTTTTTTTTATATTTGCAAAGTAATGAAATAGCATATTTACAGAAAAAAATCTACAACAATCAACCCTAAGGATTTAAAGATATAAGCAAAAATTGCGCTTCCAGCGAAAAGTCTACTTTTTGTAATGTTACGCCAGAAAGCAAATAAGCTTGTATTTTAGGACCATGTTGTTCAAATATTATCCCTTTTGTAACTTAATGTAGAGCTGGGTGCGCTTTACACCAAAATATAAAAAAAGTAAATTTGTATATGTATAATTTACTTTTATATATATATATATATAAATTTTATGGGATCTTAGGATAGATATATATATCCTATATAAATATATATGTATATATATATATATCCTATATAAATATATATGTATATATATATATATCCTAAGATCCCATAAAATTTTTACTTGACATTCTCTAAGGTAGGTGAATTTTTTTCATCTTTCGGTAGAAATCCTCTTTCCTAAGCCCCTACAAATGTTGCACTTATGAGAGGCATAGACGCAGAGGGTACAATTTGTATTATAGACTTAAACTTGTTTCTGCTAAGATACTCATATTTATTATGTAGTTAAGGTATTCACGTCACGTGAGCAACCTATTGTTCTAATTTTCAGCTTTTCAAAACAATTTATGAAATTTCACACCTTTCATTTTACAATATCACAAGAGGCATGCACTTGCGGTTATTTAAAAAAATGTTATAAATTTGAGCCGTAGGTTTCTTGATAATTACATTAATTTATAAGCCGAATTAATAAATTATTTGCCTCAAAATATCTATTTCTAGAGAAATATGTACTCCAGTGTTTTTATTATTTTTCGTCCTTTCATTTTTAAGACTTTTCTTTTTTGATTGTTTTATTATTCAGAGTTCATCTTCAAACAATATTTATATCCTTTTTCAATACAAAGAAAAAAAATTTCGTTAGAATATTTCTGCGTTGTTGTATAGTGTAGTGTTCATTTTATGAGTACTTTTTTTTAGCATTTTGTTAAATTTGGCAATGCCATAAAAAGCTGCACAACTTTTACTGTGATAATCTTGCACTTACTTAGACCCCGAAAATTTCGCAACGGTTGTGTGAAATAATTGTGTGATTGTTGCTATGTTTTTGCCAGAGTACCAAAACGTTCAGTCATTTTTCAGTCATGAGTGAGCGTTTTGATTTTAAAATTTTTCTTCTGATTCATTCTCAAGAGGGTGAGGAAAAAAGCAAAAAAAAAAAAAAAAAAAAAAAATCACATCTGAACTTTTCAGATATGAATAATTTGAAATAATTCACGTTAAAATTCTTCTTAGGAAAAAGCGCGATTTGCCCGATCATTTCTAGCGGGAAAATAAAGTAGTAAATATGCCTTATAGGAGGCCTTTTTGCTGACATAATATATCCCAGCCGCATTCCAACTTTATTACCAATTACCAAGGTTTGTCATTGGAGATCAATGCCTTGCCCTCTTGCATCTTCTTTTAATGCTTCTGGAAGGCCTTCTAAAAAGATTTAAGAATAAAGCTTTATCCCAGTTTAATTGTTGTTGCTAATAATGCGAAGTGAGTTAATTAATAACTAAACTTGCTACACGTTCCAACCATAGCTGCCAGATAAAATTTGTCGAAAATCGTCAGATTTTGAGGAAAAAATCGTCAAATTACCTAAAATAATCGTCACAAAAATCGTCATTGTAAAAAACCACTAATTTTTTATAAGTTTTGAAAATTAATTGTTATTTTTGTTTGCGTTGCTACTAAAATTTTAATATATTCTGCCTGTTTTTGAAATTAAATAAAAATTTTCGTTAAGAAACTTATTATTGAAGAAACACAACCAATCATTTTTCAAAAGTATTGGCATTTATAAGAAAAGTAAGAAAATAAACTAAATCCAAGAAATATCAAACACCTATTTTTGACGTCGAAAATAATGCTTTGGAACTATTAAACGCCAATAAAATCAGACTTTTTGAATGAAAAGTATCATAATGTGAACCCAGACTAAAGAGAGTGGTTGTAAAATGCCTGTAATAAAGAAGTACTAACTGATCAAATAGAACTCCTAAAAAGATGCATCGTGCTAAAAAGACAATCGTATTTTATATGATGAACAGCTAAAACATGAAAATTACTGCCAACCAAATAATTTAAATAAACTTATATTAGAAACTTAAATAAAATGTGAAATTAAATTAAAACCATTTGTAAATTTGAAAAAAAAATTTAATCTAAAAAATCGTCAAATTTGGTGTATAAATCGTCCTATCGTCAATAGACCATTTTTGTACCTAAAATTCGTCAAAATGACGATAAATCGTCAAATCTGGCAGCTATGGTTCCAACATAACTAGTAATAAAACGATTTCGACATATATGTATATATTTTCAATGTTTGTTTTACTTAAAGGTTATCATACTTTGGCGAAAAATTCCCAATTCATTCATGGCTGTGAAAAAAATTACCCGTTATAAATTCCTCATTCATGAAAAAATTCATTAATGGTTAAATATGAGCGTTCATATATGAATTTTTCTGAACTCTGGTTTTTGCACTTTTAATTTTCGCTAGAGTGCAACTTTGACGTGAACCTTTAGTGTTGTAACTTAGTTTTAACGAACAAGAAAAATTGAGGGGTTCCAGGACAAAATCCAGAGGGCAAATTACAGCATTCGTTATCGGTCGAAATTTCCATTCAAGTTGTATTGGAATTTCGATCGATATCGAATGCCGTAATTTGCCCTCCTCATTTCGACTGTTATCAAACTTAAATTCCACACTTTACATTACGATTATATAGAAACGTTTAAAATACACTGTAAACAAATCTGAGACATTTATTAAAATAGAGATTTTATATAATTTAAAAGATATATTTGTTAAAATTAATCCTAATGCTTACGTGTTTTAATAAATTAAGGATTATATGATTATATATATATATATATATATATATGTATAATATATATATATATATGTATAATATATATATATATATATATATTAGAGCGACTCAAAAAAAAAGTGATTTTGTTACCCCTCTGAAAATAAAGGTTGATATGTTTTTTATGATAATTCCCAAAATATTTTGGTTCTAGCGTGGACCATCCGTGAGCTGGACAATTTTTAAAAAGGTCTTTTTTTTCAGTTTTTCTAATTTTTTTGTACTTTGCTCCAAGACGACATAAATAAAATTTGTTATCATCGAAAAGGGTTTGAAGCAGCATCCAATGGTATATAAAACTTTACCACTTGCGACCTACTTATTGAGATATTAAACTAAATACATATTTTCGTTTCGGGTTTTCATACAAATTCTACGTATTTTTTTATTAATTTTATATTTTTTTATTGTATTTTTTACATTTTGATAAATTTTAAAATGAAAAAATTATATACCCATATTGCCTATATATGAAAAAAAGATAAAATATATCGCGATTTTCGCGGTTTATGTAAAAATTACAAAAAAAATAAATTAACATTATTTTAAAAAAGATTCAATTTGAAAAGCAAAACATTACTTCCACATACGTAGAATTTGTATGAAAACCCGAAACGAAAATATGTATTTAGTTAAATATCTCAATAAGTAGGTCGCAAGTGGTCAAGTTTTATATACCATTGGATGCTGCTTCAAAAACCCTTTTCGATGATAACAAATTTTATTTATGTCGTCTTGGAGCAAAGTACAAAAAAATTCGAAAAACTGAAAAAAGACCTTTTTTAAAAATGGTCCAGCTCACGGATGGTCAACGCTAGAACCAAAATATTTTGGGAATCATCATAAAACATATGAACCTTTATTTTCAGAGGGGTAACTAAAACACTTTTTTCGGCTCCATACAACTTGAGTCGGTCTAATATATATAAATTAAATGCGCGTTAGGAATTTTATTAAAAAACATATTTATTGGTTGTGTGTTTTTTAGGCACACAACACGTCTTTATTATTTGAAAGTAAAATTACAAGTGAATATTTCTAAATACATTTTACTTAAACTACCCTAACTTTCAGCCGATCACGCCACCTCTTCATGTTGGGTCGTGTACTCGCCAGACGCACACTCAGCAATATCAGTGGGAACAGCATAGTCAGCAATATTAATGGGAACAAAGCTACGTTGCTGTTGGGACGTGTTGTAAAATTACAAGTGAATATTTCTAAATACATTTTACTTAAACTACCCTTACATTCAGCCGATCACGCCACCTCTTCATGTTGGCTCGTGTACTCGCCAGACGCACACTCAGCAATATCAGTGGGAACAGCATAGTCAGCAATATTAATGGGAACAAAGCTACGTTGCTGTTGGGACGCGTTGTAATGAAGATGCAACGTAAGCTTTGTTAACGTGTGAATTATTTTTGTATTTGTTTTCTGTGTTAACTCCTCCCCCTCTATGATCATACGTCCTCGTATGATATTTTTTTTTTTTAAAAAAAAAGGTAAATTATGAATTTTGCTTCTTCCTAAACTTCCCGTTGGCAATGATAAAGATTTCTTCTGGTTTAGGTAAACATTAATGTCCTCTGTTGTTTTTGTTTCTTCTGCTGGCGTTTGACTTTTCTTGTCGGTTTCAGGAACGTTATGTTCTTTTATTGTCTTATTGCGATTTCGCCTTACGATCGGGATAATAATGATCAGTAGTAACAGAGCTAATATTAACGCAATATTAAAGGACAAAATAAATTTGTTTTCAACTTGTAGTTGTTATATAATGTGAGTATTGTTGACATTTACAGCTTCCATTCCTTCCAAAGTATGTTGAACTCAGATGAAAATTTGCCAACAATATTGAAATCTGCAGTTCAATCCGATAACAAAGAACTTATTAACTACACAGCAGAGGAAGCTTTAGCCGTATATATTAATGGCAGTTAAACAAAAAAGGTTGACATGGCCTTGCAGATTGGCATTTAAAGGAGAAATGCAAATATATTCCCACCTATGATGTTCTAGTCTACGAAAAAAAACTGTGCTATCGCCTACAGAATTCCATTTCAAAAATGACAGGTTCCCAGTTGTGATAAAGCAATTTTTTGATAAAAAAAAAACTGAGAAAGCAATTGGCTATACTAGTTTACTTATAATTTTTTCACCGTTATTTTTCGCAAATGGCTTTTCGATATGAAATCAATACGGATGCCTTTCAGCTGTATGCATACCGAGCCGCAATTTTTTTTGTTGATTTGTATCTATGGTTTTATATGCCTGTCCATAAAATTCTGAATTTTATTGAGAAGAACCTCTCGACTACATATGATGTAAGTCGGAAAAATTTACGGAAAAGCACAATGGAACACTTGGCATATACACTATTTGTTTCTTCAGATCCTTTCATTACCATGTTATCGAAAGGTCCAGTGCCGTCTTCAAAAAAGGCTGAGCTATTAGATAATGATTGTATCAGTCTTCTTTTCAAAGCAGATGAAGAGCGTAATGTGCAAGATGATACCTCATCAGATACTGAGTAATGCACTTTTATATGAAAACTAGCTGTTTGGTCCCGGCACTGCTCGGGATTTTCTTAATAAAAATAAAAAATTATATCCTGGATAATTTCGTTAGTAACTTGACCCCAGCGCTATCTACTTATTTTTGTTTAATAAATATATTTGCTGAATTTCAATCAAATCGTACCATTAATTAAACAATTTTAATAATCACGACAACAGCGCCACCTATCGGGATTAAACTTGAGAGAAATCTCGCTCCCGACTAAGATAATTTATTGTCCAAGTTTCGTGTCAATCGGTCCAGCGGTTCTTGAGTTTTAGGAGGACATACACGGCACAAACGTTTTTATATACATATACAGCCGTATTCATAACAAAAAGTTAGCCACAGTTTGTACACTACGTACAAGGAGCTGCTAACTAGAATGCCGATTAAGCTTAGCAGCTTGTTAGCAGAGAGTTTATTTATAACGTATTTTATCCGTGTGCTAACTTTTAATAAATCAATTCTGAATATTAATGATGCCACATTATAGTGCTCAAAAATGCAACCCGTTTTGCATAAATTATCGCTGGTTTTGTCATTTCATTTCATAATTTTTTTTTATTTTTTGTTTTTAAATTTAAAAAAGGACTTAATTAAAAAAAAAAGGCAGTGAATTAAAAAAAAACAAACAAACTTATTCAACATTAAACTTCTGTTTTTTACAAGGTGGCAAACGTTTGGCAGCTCGTTAACAAGAGTTCAGCAAATCGTTAGCCAGAGTTTGGTTAGTGTATTATAAATGAACTTTGTGCTAACTTCATGATATAGATTAAAAGATGACTAAAACATTTTTAGCTTATACGAAAAATTCACTTTGTGTTAATTTGTGTTTATTGTATTCTTATCTATATAAAAAAAAATTCCGAATTAAAATATCAGCTTCATTTCTGAAGTTATTAATAAATCTCCGCTAGATTGGACATTTCTCCCACTGTGCGCCGTCATTGAAAACTTTTCAATTTTATTAATTTTGGCCGCCGTCAACGACATGTGTTACTGGCGTTCTCACCGTCTGCAAGTTCATATCGGCTTCAAGTGACATATTATGACTTAATAACGTAACGACGTAGTCTCTTGATAGTTTTCGACATGAGTTACATATACTTTTTTCTCACTTTTCGAGAAACGATGGAATATTTTGTTTCACATCTTTTCGAAACGAGAAGTTCTCACCAAAGTTACAGAACATGTGTACTGTATTGTTAAATATGTTTGGTTACCTATCCGTACTATAGAATTTAGATGGTAATCCAAAAAGGTGCCGTTTAAAACAATTGTTGAGTTATCGAAAGATATATTTCCTGCGAATTGGTTTAGTAGTATCATACTTTCGTCAATTTTTTCTATAAGCGCCACAAGTTCGTCGTTGGTTGTTATGCATCGTGATGGCTCACTCTTCAGCAAATAAGGGATACATTCGGATTCACTTAGATCTATGATATTATCTTTTTCACAGATACTTAAACAATTGTAGTTTTTACATTCATCTTTAATTCCATATATTTTACCATAACATTTTAATATGTTTTTAAAATTTGTCTTAATCACTACGTTTTTACTTTTTACAGGTCTAATTAAAAGGTTTTCGCAATTCTGCTTATTCGTTGTTGGGATATTTACAATATAAATTATTTCCCTATCATTTGGAGCAACATACTTTAGGCATCTATTACGGTTTACAACCATAGCTGCCAGATTTGACGATTTATCGTCATTTTGACGATTTTAAGGTACAAAAATGGTCTATTGACGATAGGACGATTTATACCCTAAATTTGACGATTTTTGTTAAAATTTACAAATATTTGTAATATAATTTCACATTTTATTTTAGCTTCTTTGATAATTTTATTTTTTGCTTTATTTGATTGCTAGCAATTTTCATGTCTTAGCTGTTCATCATATAAAATACGATTTTTTTTAGAACGATGCATATTTTTAAGAATTCTAAAGATCAGTTAGTACTTTATTACAGACATTTTACAGCCACTCTCTTTAGTCTGGGTCAGTGTTGCCACTTTGTGGGTAATTAAACGTATTTGGTGCAGTTTTTACTCTCATGGGTAGAGCGTGGGTAATTTCTTTGAGGTGTAATTTGAAATTCTTCAATTTTAAAATAAATAATATAAGAATTTAATTTTAGAGATATAATTATACCATTTTATATATTGTTAATCTAAAAAATTTGCTGTATATTCAACCAAACTTACTGTTTATTTAACAAAAAAGATTTCCATATCAACCAAAAGATTGAAAGTGATTGGCGACTGATGGACAATTAGATTTCGATAAATTTAGCTTCATAGATCATTTAGAACCCGAAGTTTATTGGAAAACGAAAGTATGTATTTTTACTAAAAAAAATATCACCTGGAGAAAGATATGTTTTCAATATTACAAAAAGTAATAAATTTTTGTGTTTTCTTTAACATTTAAAATGCTTTAGTCGATAAATATTTAGCGACTTTAATATTTGTTAAACTGATTTGAGAAACTATTACAAGAATTTTATTTACTAAATAAAGTACTAGATAAATGGAAGTATAACTAATTATTTAAGTTTTTATTTAATTTGTTTATTTGAGGTTTTTAATATTATTTTTGTTAATTTATTTTGAATTACTGTATGAATCTAAATAGTATGACACATATTGATCTTATTTTACACAGGGTCTCCACCTGAGATAATATCTGATATAATATCTGAGAGAGTGCCGACAGAATTAGGGAATACATTTCTTCATCTTAATCTTAATATTAAACAAGGGGAACACGTATCTTATAAGATTTCATCAGTAAACTTTTTTTTGTAGTTTTTTGATTTTTAGTTTAAAATATTGTTTTTTTAAACACTTTTCACAAGATTGGCACTATTTGCATTAATTAATTACAGATTCTAATAATGGTGGCTTATTATTGTTTTATATGTGTGTATGTATGTGTATTTTTGTCAGCTCATCTTATAAGATAGTTGTTATAATATTTCTCATAACAACTGTCTCATAACATTTATTATAATATTAATACTAACACTATGTGAGAGTCCACACGTACGATAATACTCTCTGCGATTGAATTTGACGTTTGCTGATATAAAAATCTTATATCTTATCTCAGGTGGAGACCCTGTGTAAGTGAAAAGGGTATCGAGTTTATAACACATATAAATATTTTTTGTAATATAAATATCGGCTTAGAATCAGTATCTGAGTCGTCTGTCCCGCTGGCTGGTTGTGTGTCCATGTAAACATTCTGTACTTAGTACAGGTCGCAATTGTTAAGATACTTTAATAAAATTTGGCTCACGTTTTTTTTTTGAAAATTTTGTGAATCCGCCCATAATTTCAATAGACCCCATAAGAAATTTTTCCTGTGGCCATTAATAGCCTATTTCCAATGTAAGAAAGAATTCTTTCGTTCGCATAACTACATTGAAAACAACAACGAATTCTAAAAATTTGTTTTTGGTTTCAATGTAGTTATACGAAAGAAATAATTCTTTCGCACATCGGAAATAGGCTATAAGTATCTTATTATGTTGGTATTTGGACAAAATTTTGCCTAAATATTTTTTATTTCAACCTAAATTATCTTACAAAACGAATTATGAAATCAGTCCATATTTGACCATGGCTCTCATGCAAATACCACCCACGAAAATAGCTTGTAATGCCATAACTGCCTTATAAATATTGGTATGTGTCATGCCAAAATTTTGTCCTAACAAAATTTTGCTTAATAAGGACCTAACTAGCGAACACTCTTAAACATTTGTCTGTAAATACTTTCTTATTTGTTCTTTTTTGTATTTTTTTTATAAATTGGGTAATTTTGCTTCATCTCAAGTGTAGTTTTGAGTTTTGCTGGTGGTAACGCTGGTTGGGTTCACATTGTTCTTAAGTTCTTAAGCAGGATTTTCGAAGTGAAAAATAAGTGTGTGATATTTCTTGGTTTTAGTTTATTTTTTTACTTTGCTAATGAATGGCAATACTTTTGAATAATTTGTGGTTGTTTTACTTCAATAATAAGTGTCTATACTAAAATTTTTATTTAATTTCAAAAACAGGCAGAATATATAAAAATTTCATTAGCATCGGAAACTAAAAAAAGCAATTAATTTCAAAAACTTATTAAAAGTTAGTGGGTTTTTCCAATGACGATTTTTGTGACGGTTTAGTTTAAGGGCATAATAAACCACGCAAATTGCTTGGCAAACATGCACTTTGTTTTTGCTTCTGTTTGCCAATAAACAGCGCAATCATATTTCGTACAAACATTAATTTTTCATATTTGTTTTGATTTCAATGAATACTGACGACGATTGTGCTGCGGCAATTTTGCTCGCTCTTTATTTAAAACGCAGAAGAAATATAAAATAACAAAAAACTGTTTTGGGGCAAACAATTCTGCTAAAAAAAATTAGAATTTACGGCTGAAAATGATTTTATTGCTTCTTCTTCTACGTCTTTACTCTGCAAAGTTTACGCTTTAATGATTATTTTTAGCACTAGACACCACAAAAAGTTTGACAAATATCCAACATGTCTGCCAAATATTAAAATTTTTTAATATTTCTACAAACATTGCTTCAAATGTTTGTCCAAACAGCAAACACCCCATGTTTGCCAAGCAATTTGTGTGGTTTATTATGCCCTTTAGTCAATTTGACTATTTTGACGATTTTTTTGCTCAAAATTTGCCGATTTTCGACCAATATTATCTGGCAGCTATGTTTACAACTCAACTCAGTTGAGTTGTAATTAAAACAACTGGTTGTGATGAGTTGTAATTTTTTGATGTTTTTGTTCGCCGCAATATAGCAAAGTTGTAAACCATAATACAAAAATTAAGAAATTACAACTCAACTGAGTTAAGTTGTGAACCGTAATAGAGGCCTTAATTTTGGAAAAATTTATCAATTACTGGCTGTTCGCCGATATCGAACGTTAACGTTCGCATAGAAAATTACATATAAAACAAAAACAATTTTTGAAATTTTGTTTTTGTTTTAAATGTTATTTAGTATACGAACGTTAACGTTCGATATCGGCGAACGGGCAGTTAGTCTATGTTACCAAATGGAATATTATCATTATTAAAGATATTTCTTAGAATTTCTATTTCAGAATTAGAAAAAATAAATGAATTTACTTTATTTGATTTTGCCCAATGAATTGCATATTCAATATTTGACAATTCTTCCTTAACCATCTCTAGCTTATATTTAAAATCTATTAAAGGCTTTTCTTGAAGTTAATTCTCTAACAATTTTGATATGTTGTTTGTCATGATTGATAATTTGTTCACTTTATCCAGTGCCATTTGATTTACTATAACTTGGTTATTATTATTTTGCAAAACATTATTACTTTTTTTGTTGTCTATAACTTCAAAATCAAAATGATCGGGACTTCCGGCCAACCACTTCCAATAAAGTCAAGTGATCTCTTTGTCTTTGCCTCGGATCTAAGTCTGGTTAGACTGGATTTCATCTGGGATATGGTGTACGATAGGTAAGGTAGAATCGAATTGTCAGTTTCGTTATACATGCGAACTCCATCCTCCAGTTTTTTCACCAATTCCTCGTATTGTCCCAAGTCAATCGTGTGAACCATATAAACACCGGTTTGAATCTTCGGCGGGGCGGTGTTTACAACAACCAATCTTGAATTGCAGTAATCCATTATCTGGAACTCACCCATAATAGACTTGACGGTTAGCAGTATCCTATAAAAAATTATTAGCGTTTAAGTTTGTCCCAAGGTGTACAGTAGTCTGAGGAAAGAAGAAAAAAGCTTATAATTTCTGATGTGACTCTTATGGATCACACCGCCACTATTCGTATTTGTATCTCTGTTTTCCTTTACTATCTCAGTTTTAAAGCGACTTCTCAATTTCGAGCCCAATCTTCTGTTGTTCTTCACATATACTAGCTGACCAGGCACATAGTTCTTATTTTTAGATTCAGCCTCAAAATCGTTTAAAGTAAAATAATAATCTAGAAGCTTCCGCTGTTGCAAGATCCTGTTTATAACCTTGTAGTGCAATATGTCAGTACAAACATATTCTTCAAATTGTATAAAGTCTTCTCTTAAGCCTAGTACTCTGTTCCAATTTGTGAAAAATGTTCAGCAACATCTATTATTTCATGCGAAAAATTTGACGTTTTTAATCTTTCAAAGTATGCGACATTGTTTTGCATATGTATGTATGTAAAAAAAACCCACATGTATTTTACTAAAAAGTATTTTTTTAAATAAAAAATTAAGTAAAAATGAAAGTAAATATGGATGAAAAACTGTTAACGGTTGTGTTATTCATGTTTTTCAGTTCTCATTTTAATATTAAGTTTAAACTTTTTTTATTTGCTTACAATTCCACGTGAAATAAGTGCAGCTTGTATTATTTCGCAGTTGTAAAAAAATTTTGCCAGAACCATTACGCAACTATTTCACAAATTAAACAGAGTACAACTCTATCAACATTATTTCATAGAAATTCCGCAAAAGTTTTTTTTATATGAGTTTTGACAGAATTTCACGTGAAATGTTAAGCAGAGTACCAGGCATTAGACGAGAACTATTACAAGAGTGGAAATTTATTTCAATATAAATTTGTCAATCGGAAAGCTTTCATGCTGATGCGGAAATTTAAAATGCGGCATAAACAACCATTTTTAAATAAAGGTGGCACTAAAGCCATATATTTTGAGTGTAAACTTTTTTTATTTGCTTACAATTCCACGTGAAATAAGTGCAGCTTGTATTATTTCGCAGTTGTAAAAAAATTTTACCAGAACCATTACGTAACTATTTCACAAATTAAACAGAGTACAACTCTATCAACATTATTTCATAGAAATTCCGCAAAAGTTTTTTTTATATGAGTTTTGACAGAATTTCACGTGAAATGTTGAGCAGAGTACCAGGCATTAGACGAGAACTATTACAAGAGTGGAAATTTATTTCAATATAAATTTGTCAATCGGAAAGTTTTTATGCTGATGCGGAAATTTAAAATGCGGCATAAACAACCATTTTCAAATAAAGGTGGCACTAAGCCATATATTTTGAGTGTACACCGTTTGCAGAGCCTGTCATTACAGCACAATTATCAGTCGTTATACCAACCATGTTATTTATGGCAATGTTATTGCTTTAGTGCCGATTTTTTGAAAACACTGCAGTCAGAGCTATTCTCATCAAGAACAATACGTACCCTTCCCGATAAGTGGTTTGGCGTTCTAACCTTTTAAGGTATAACTTTGTAATTTACTTTTCTATTGTGGTTCTTAATAATTATAAATGTTATTTTTTTTTAACTTTTCCATTTGCTATGTCCATTGGTTTTGCTTTGGTAACGGAGTGTATAGATTTGTTGTACCATTCATTACATTTGTATCCTCTTTCTTAGACTGTTAAATCTGAATTTCGATGTCAAGGATTCGAAATTATTCTCCTAAGGTATTGTGGAATCTTTCGATATCTAAATTTCCTGTATGGGAATTTGGTTTTGTGAAATTGATTTCTTCTTCTTGTCTAAGAAAGTCTTTTACATTTGTTGAATTAAATTCGTTATCGGCAACTATTCGTTTTGGTTTTCAGTTGAGAAAGAAATACAAACGAAATTTTTTCATAAGTGTTATGCTGTTTCTATCTTTTGGGTAAATAGTGGTAGCTTATTTCGAAAATTTATCTATGATAGTTAGATAACTATGTTTATAGTTAGATAACTATCTTGGGAATGGATAGTAGCGGTTGTACTTAAGTTGTCGAGGTCGTATTCGCTAAGTTTAAGTAGCCAACGTTGAAGTCTTGGGCTTATGTATTTTCCTTTATGTTTTGTTTGTAACCATTTCAGTGGATGCTGATCTGTCATGAGGTCGAAGTTTCTTCCATATATATACGGTCTAAAGTAATTCACGCCCCAAACGATGGCCAACAGTTCCTTTTCTGTTGTGTCGGTACTGGCATCGTTGGCTAATTTAATTATTATTTTTTTAATCTGGGTACTTGAGTATGGATGTGCCGATAAGTAATCTTTTGAGTTTGTAAAATGCATCCCTATATTGAGCATCATCTTTGTTTATTTATTTGTCTTTTTTAAATATTTTATTAAACCGTATGCAATTTTTGCATAGTCTTTTATAAATTTTCTATAATAGCCAGTTACCAGAGTTCTCACTGGTTCCCATCGTTGCCAGAACGAAGATTTGAACTTATTTTTGAGCAAAATACGATTTGAAGATTTTTTTCTCAAATGAATAAAGATTTTTAACTTTAAGCTTGTACATAATTTTTACAGTTTTTTAAACAGTCAATATTTAAAACAATGAGGTTTTGTATCAGCTTGTTATTTATTGGTTTTGCACTTTTGTACCCAGCGTCTAGCATACATAAAAATGCATCATTAGTTCTGGGTATACAAAATATTAAAAAATCATCTAGGATTAGCTGTTATTAATTTTTAAAATATTGATAAAAAAAAAAATATTTGTGAAAAGAAAAAACGTATTTTTATAAAGTTCTGGGTATACAAAATATTAAAAAATCATCTATGATTAGCTGTTATTCATTTTGAGAATATTGATGAAAAAAAATATTATTTGTGAAAGGAAAAAACGTATTTTTATAAAGTTTCATATATTAAAGAACAAAAAAGTTTATGTATTTAGTACTAAAAGGTAAAACTAATAGAACTTAAGAAGGTTTTAGTTTGAAAGATCCACATGTTTATGATCATTTTAAAACAAAGTATATATACATAAGTGCTTAAGAATATCGTACATAAAAAAAGAAAACAGTTTGTTGTCTCTACTTAAAATTTATAAATTTTGAGTTAACCCCCTTTAGAGGAACCAGTCCGATACATATTAGATATGTACGAATATATGTATGTACCTAGGTTCTAGTGGTAGTTGTTCATGCAGGTAACTGCACGAAAACTTATAAACTATGTTCTAATTTAATATAAAAACAGTATAGCCAATATAATTAAAATCTAATGATTTTTTTGGAATAGATAAAAAAATGTCTCCCATTCATAACGAAATACAGGGTTGTTGGTAGATATTTCCACATTTGTGTGTGCTGGCAGACTATATACAATCTAAAAAAAAATAATTTTATAGGTTCATACGTGTAATAAATTATGTATTTACCCGCTTCAATTAACTTATAATAATTAAAATTATTATCTGAATTATCACACTTAACTGCAATAATTTAATTTTTTTTCTCCAAAAGCTGTTTTAATCATCACTACTCCTTCCATATTTTATTTTTAATTTCCACCACCTTCTCAAATAAAATCGCTTAGTTAAATTAAGCTTGCGAAAATATCTAGAAAGAAGATGGCACAGAAAAGCTGTTTACTGTCACTCAAAAAACAATATATTTGTATCTTCTCAACTTTTAAAAAAGTCAAACAGAATGATAGCAACAAACAAAGAACCAATGCGGCATTTTCATATGTACTTACGTATTTTAAAAATATCAACAATATATGTTTGACATAACAAGTACATATATGTAGTTTTAAGTTAATGAGTTAAATAAAAAAAGAATTAAAAGAAAAAATTAATAAAAATTACAATTTTTAATATCTTTATGCACATGTGGGTATAACATTTATGTGATTTATTTACCGTTGAACGTTTAAGTTTAAATATTTTTAACATAAACAAAAGAAGTTAACTACTTACGTACATACATGTAACTAGATACATACATACTTACATATAGAAAAATTCGTCACAAAAATTTATATATCAATTAATCATCCACTTTCTAAACATTTTCTTAGTTATATATCTTCACTTTAAAAAAAATATTTTTAATTCTTTATATTTATTATACAATTTATATGTACGCATAACTCGTTTAAAGCAACTACACGTTACTATGATTGCAAGTATAATTTTGCTTCAAGAATGTAAAAATTGTAACGGTGTAGCCAACATTTTGGTTATTTTAGTTTTGTTAATACCACCGAATCGGGATCATGTAATATTTATGTACAAAATTTTAAAATTATCAAAACAAAAATTATATTTTCAAAGCCAATTTTCATAAAAATACTTTGTGGTTACCATGTCCGACAGCAAAGAACATTAATTAATTGTAGGGATCATTTTGCAATCATATTTTTTCTTTGCGTGTACATTTGCCTACATTTTTATTTACATATAGTCAATTCACAAGGTATCCTAACATGTCATATTGTCGAAATGTCCTAATATTTCACAATGGTTTAAAAATATTGTTGTACGTCTCAGCCGCTCAGCGCTGGACTTTTCTGATTAATTACGACAGCACAATAAACACAGCAAGCAACGTTCTATTTATTTAAGACACTTTTTGTTAACAAACCAACAACAATATTTTTAAACCATTGTGAAATATTAGGACATTTTGACAATATGACATGTTAGGATACCTTGTGAATTGACTAATAATGTTTAATAACATGTGATAAGAAATACTAGCAACTGCAAAAGGGTTTTTTTTATTTTTTTTTTTTTTTTTTTTTTTTTTTTATTTTTAAGTGTTCTATCAATAGTTACAATCTATCTATGTATATATATAAAAGAGTTGCGTGAGTGACTGACTGACTGACTCATTCATCATCACCTAGCCCAAACTGCTGACCCTAGAAACTTGAAATTTGGACTAGCGATTGCTCACTCTCCAAATCGATCCACTAAGACGGGATTTTTCGAAATTCGAATGTTTAGGCGGTAAAAAAAGTTAAAAACGGGAAAATTCGGTAACCTTATATCTCCAAAACTAATAGAGATGCAAAATAAATGTAATACTAATCGTTGTTCTTTAGAAAAATAAGCGGACAGGTGTCTGGTACTTTTGGAAATTCAGACCTTTAACGGAGTAAACGGGTAAAACCTGCATTTTGGTACTTTTTGTCACCCCATCTATCTTTTAAACCCATAAACATAGAAATAAGGGTTATATCACATTTGAAACTTATCTAAAAAAGCCAAATACGAATTTGGTACTTTTTCGAAATTCGGACGTTTATGGGGTAATTATTAATATAAATAATATTTAAATTAATATAATTTTATTAATAAATAATTAAATTTTGGTAAATCCTCCAACATTATACAAAAATTTAATTAATTTATATTTATAAATATTCCCCTATAATAAAACATTTTTTTTTATTTATTGACATATTCGTATTAAATTATGGGCTCCCACTACAATATTGAAATTTTTTATGCTTCAATGGGGAGAAAAAAGTACCAAAAAGGAAAAATAGGGAGTAAACGGGTAAAATCTGTTTTTTGGTACTTTTTTGTCACCCCATCTATCTTTTAAACCCATTAACATAGAAATAATTGTTAAAGCGGACAGGTGCCTGGTACTTTTTTGAAATTCGGCCTTTTTGGGGAGTAAACGGGTAAAACCTGTATTTTAAAACTTTTTTGCTATGCCATCTATACCTAATTTTGTTATTTTTGTTTCAAAACA